>JAHUTJ010026299.1:0-17047 GCA_036250325.1 Characodon lateralis | reverse complement strand
CCTCGGCCTGCACATGGATCCTCCTCCTTCCTGTATATTGACCAATAGGAGAGGAGCTGGAGAGAAGAAGGCAGCCCTCCTCATTTGCATAATGAAGCAGAAATGCATACAGTAAAGGAAAAAGAGAGACGAGGAAATGTCAAAAGAACAAAGGCATGTGTAAGGAAAAGGAAAAAGAAAACATTTACATTTCTTGATGAAAACGCATGTGTAAGGAAAAGGAAAAACAAAACATTTACATTTCTTGATGAAAAACGCATGTGTAAGGAAAAGGAAAAACAAAACATTTACATTTCTTGATGAAAACGCATGTGTAAGGAAAAGGAAAAACAATATATATATATATTTCTGCTTTTATTTTTAATTTTGTCAGGATCGGTCCTCCATAGCAGCCAGCATGCAAATAGTAGTGTGCCGCCTCATTTTCTTTCCATTCCCTGCACCTGTTTAGTCTCCCTCATAAGCTCTACATTAGTCATTGTTCCTTGCCGGATTATCTGTTTAAGTTACTGTTTCCTCACCTGTTTCCATGCCTGCTTTTTGCCCATAGTCCATGTCCAGATCCACTCATGCCATACTGTAAGTTTTTTTTTTCTTTCTGTTTCCATTAAATCTTTCAAATGACTATGCTGCTCCTGCCTTCCTGTCTGCAATTGTGTGCTACATCATTAAATTTTCCTAACACACATTTTCCTTCCACTTAACTTTCTATAAATATGTTTGAATACGGCACTCTGTGAAAACCCAACTTCTATGCTGTTGCATCTCACGCTCCTTGTGGAGGGTGTCAATGACTGTCTTCTGGACATCTTTAAAGTCAGCAGTCTTCCCCATGATTGTGTTGCCTACTGACCCAAATTAAGAGACCATTTAGAGGCTCAGGAAATTGTAGGTATTTTGAGTTAATTAGCTAATTAGGGTGTGACACCATGAGTTTCCAATGTTTAACTTTTTCACAATATTCAAATTTTCTTTGACACTGCCTTTTGGACATTCATTATCTGTGAGCCATAATCGTCAAAACTAAAAGAAAAAAATGCTTGAAATATTTTACTCTATTGGCCTGATCAAAGATAAAACATAACATCACATCACTGTGCTGCAAAGAATTTAAATCAAACATTTATATACGTAAAAATTTATTATTTTCCAATGATTTTACTGAATTCGTTTAGTTTGTTTTGGCAATATTTGAACGAGATACAACGTGTTTGTTTAAATTGTTTATTGGTGACACAAAATCATTTTTCACTGTATAAACCCTCCCCTGGCATATGTGCACATTTAAACAACATAGTCAAACTGATTTAGCTCAGATTGCTCTGCAATGACACAATGATAGTCAATAATGCAATGTGTTTTGTTTAGTGACAAGGTTAAAGCATACACTGTCTTTCTCACCATATGGAATAGGTCGCCTTAAAATGGTGATTTTTCACCTGCTAAGAAGGGATTTTAGCATCCAGTTTGCAAATGAAGTATTGAATCTGCTTTATAATTTCTTTTGTTTTTTTTCCTATTATTTTATCAACATCAAAGCACAGTGGGTCCTTTGCATGATGTGGAGTTACAGTTAGGCTGTGCGTGCTTGAACATTTATGTGCACTTTGGCATGATCAGGTTTGTGTGCGTTCAGCAGCGGCTGATCTCATTAACAGCGATGGTGTGCTGGAATGATACAGACGCAAAAAAAAAAAAGTGTTGCAAGGAGTTTTACCTTAGGAGATATGTAGTGGCTTTTGTTTGTGATTGGATAAAAATTAGAGCTTAGATAATCCTACATAGATAAAATGTATTCTCATTTATTTTTATAAGTTTAATTTTTGACAACCCAAATCTGTTGACTGATGTACAGAAGATTCTCTCTGTTCGTCATCTGGTATTCTATATATGCCTCCTTCTGGCCAAAGTGACAGCAGACATTTTTGAGTCCCAGTTAGCACCTGCATTTATTTGTCTCTTAATTAATGGAAAATACAAAAGTAATTTTCCATTTTTAGCAATTTCCTCTGGCTAGCTGATTCTTATTCCGTGCCCTTCACACTCTGCGGTGAACCACTCTTTAAGAACAGAGAAAAATAAATGTCCTTTATTTTTACAGCGATGATTGAGAACTGCCCCCAGAACATGACAGTTCTAAGAACCTTAAAATGTGCAGACAATAAGTCAAATGTAAATAGTTCTGCATTCTGTTTTTAAATACACTTTTAGTTCGGAATAACTACTAATACTATATCATTATACTGTGTGTACTTTGGTACACGTTTTTTCTGTGCTGTTGCCAAAATAATAACCTCTACTTAGATAAAGTTTAGAGTGTGCTGAAAATTTTGCTATTATACTCTTTTCAAAAATACCGCCCTCCAAGGTTCATGCATTGGCACCGCCGGCCTCCAAAACTATGTGCTTCGGAATGAGGCACATAGTTTTCAGATGGAATGACCTCTGGGTCATCTTTCTGAACTCTTCCCCCCCTCTCTGTCTGCCCTTTGTGTTGTTTTTGTTTTCTTGTTTTTTCATGGAGTCATGGTATCCGCTCTTAAGAGTGGAGTAATGTCATGATCCCCAACTGTATGTATTTTTTTAATTGCACCCACCTGTTTTCCACATCGTTCTTTTCATCTCAGTTGTATTTAAGCTCCTGTTTTCTGTCCCTTCATTATTGGATTCTCTGTTGCTATTCCCCTGGTTCCTATGTTTCCTTCAATCCTGTACGTTTTACATTAAAATATATACATCCACTATGCTGATCACCACCTGGTGGTGAGTGGGATCTGCTGGAGTAGAAAGCCGGACAGACTTGGCAGGCCTTAGGGTATAGTGAGCGTCTGCTAGGAATGTCTGGCGGAGCCCTTGACCAGGGATGTATTCAACTCCCATCTCTGGGAGAGCTTTGAGCAGATTCCGGGGGAGGTTGGAGACATAGAGTCCAAGTGGACCATCTTCTCTGCGTCTATTGTTGATGCTGCCGCACGTAGCTGTGGCCGCCACGTCTGTGGTGCCTGTCGCGGCGACAATCCCTGAACCCGGTGGTGGACAATGGCAGTAAGGGATGGTGTCAAGCTGAATAAGGAGTCTTATCGGCTGTGGTTGGCTCCTGAGGCGGCTGACGGGTACCATGAGGCCAAGTGGGCCGGCGCTTCAGGAGCGGGAAGCAGTGGTTTGCCAACACTGTTTACAGTGGGGGTGGGGAGCTGCTGACCTCGACTGGGGACATTATCGGGCGGTGGAAGGAGTACTTAGAGGATTGGTAGGTTGGTACAGTAAATTTATTCCACATTTTGCTGATAGAGCAGCGGTGCTAACTAATCTCACAAAGGCTTCAGCACCAGTAAAGGTGGAATGGACAGCTGATTGTGACAGAGCCTTTACAGACCTGAAGATGTCCATAACACGTCTGTTCTTCGCAACCCTGATTTGAATTAGCCTTAAAGCCATAAAGTGGGCAATTGGTTCCCTGAAGCACTACCTGTTAGGACGTCACTTCCACTTGGAAGCTGACCATCGGGCTCTGCAATGGCTCAAAAGGATGAAAGACTCAAACACTCATCTTACAGGGTGGTACCTGTCACTCCTGCCGTATGACTTCACGATTTACTATCGTTCTGGAAAGGCAAACCTGGTGGCGGATTGTCTTTCCCTGGCACATGACAATTGAGGTGCTGTATTCTTAGGTGAAGGGGTGAGGAGATGTAACAATGAGCCATTGTTACATGTATATTTACATTTGTTAGTGAAAGACAACGCAGTTAAACAACACCTTGTTTTGCAATTCAGGTTATTTTAGTTGTTTTGGGTGCAAACGATTTGTTTGGTGTGTGGCTTCTTTAGCAGGCCTAATCTTGGTTTTTCTGTAAAGATAAATTGAATTATCTTTTCAAAATAATAAATGACTGTTAAATTTTAATTGCATTAAAGGAAAACATATGAAAGTTTAATTTGAGTACTTACTACTGCCATTTCCCTTTCCCAGCATGTGTGCATTGGTAAAACATTCCCCAGGGGCTTGCGCACATTTATTGGTTCTGGGACGCACCATCAGGGAATGGGAAGGGAGTTTGGTTTCACATATGTTTTCTATGTCAAGTTTGGAGTACTTATTGGGATTAAATTAAAATATTTTCTATTTTGTCTTAATCTGCAATCTATTGTTTTGTTAGCTGTTCATTTAATGTAAATATCCTTGTTTTGTTTATCCTTTTTGCCGTTGCATATCCCTTGTAATGGTTTCTCCCAATTTAGTTTCACCTCTATTTAAGTAGTATGCTTAGGGATTCGAGGTTGTTGTTGCTGGTGTGGCTTGGTTATTTTGCTGCATCAAAAAGATTAAAGCAGTTTCAGCTGAATTCTTTCTGAGCCTGCTCTTTTTTCAACCGTTCTTGGGTCCCACCTTCAAGACCGCTAGTCCTCCTGACAAGCATGTGACACCGGTCCTGTCCATAACTTTTATGGACAAGATATCTAGGTGCAGCCAAGGGCCGGAGGGGGTCTGGTTTGGGAACCAGTGGATTTCGTCTCTTCTTTTTGCAGATGACGTGGTCCTGCTGGCCCCCTCAGCCAAGACCTACAGCATGCACTGGGACAGTTTGTAGCCGAGTGTGAAGCGGCTGGGATGAAGATCAGCTCCTTCAAGTCCAAGGCCATAGTTCTCGACCGGAAATGGGTGGCTTGTCCTCTTCAGGTTGGAGGGGAGTTCTTGCCTCAATTGGAGGAGTTCAGATATCTTGGGGTCTTGTTCACGAGTGAGGAGAGAATGGAGTGGGAGATTGACAGATGCAGCTGCCACGGTAATGGGGACACTGTGCTGGTCCGCTGTGGTGACGAGAGAGCTGAACCAAAAAGCGGAGCTCTAAATTTAACGGTTGGTCTACGTTCCTACCCTCACCTATGGCCATGAACTTTGGGTCATGACCGAAAGAACGAGATCCCGGATACAAGCGGCTGAAATGAGCTTCCTCCGTAGGGTGGCCGGGCACTCCCTTAGAGNTTGGTCTACGTTCCTACCCTCACCTATGGCCATGAACTTTGGGTCATGACCGAAAGAACGAGATCCCGGATACAAGCGGCTGAAATGAGCTTCCTCCGTAGGGTGTCCGGGCACTCTCTTAGAGATAGGGTGAGGAGCTCGGCCATCCAGGAGGAGCTCGGAATAGAGCCACTGCTCCTCCACATCGAGAGGAACCAGTTTAGGTGCCTCGGGCATCTATACCGGATGCCTCCTGGAAGCATTCCTCGAGAGATGTTCCATGCTTGTCCCACCGGGAGGAGGCCCAGGGGACAGCCCAGGACATGCTGGAGGGACTATGTCTCTCGGCTGACCTGGGAACGCCTTGGGCTCCCCCCAGAGGAGCTGGAGGAGGTGTGTGGGGAGAGGGATGTCTGGGTGTCTCTACTAAGTCTGCTGCCTCCACGAGGAGTACGAGAAGAGTACGAGTGCATCCACTATGCACCTGCTGATGTCCTGTTGCCGCTTTGATCCTTTACAACTGCTAATTGTGACAAACACAAGGGATTCAGCATACATGTTGCAGCAACAGAAGGAGGAAAATGACCAGAGGTACCCAGCTAAAGCACCTTTTGTTTGGTGTATGATGTCAGGTTTCAAATGATTATTTCATTTGTTAAGGGAGGAAAACTATTCAAACCAACCTGCCCCTCTGTGAAGAAGTAATTGTCCCCTACACCTAATAACTAATTGTGCCACCCTTAGCAGCAACAACTGACATCATCAGTTTGTGTTAACTGGTAAGGAGTCTTTAAAGTCGCCACTGAGGAATTTTGGCCTACTTTCCTTTTCAAAAATATTTGATTACGTTGAAGGCTTTTAGTATATGAGCATAAGGTTATATTACTGTATCTGAATTGAATCTGATGTCAGTCACCTCGTGTTTGTGTTACCAAGTTCTCTGAGGGTTTTGAGGGCAACCCACCTCCTGTTCCTGAGTTCACCTGAGGGGTTGGAAGATGATCCACCCACCTCCATTTCCTTTTGCAGAATTCTCTGAGGGATTCGACGACAAACCACTTCCTGTTCCCTTCCCCAGTTCTTTGACGGGTTTGAGCACAAACTGCCTCCTGTTCCTGTTCCCTAGCTCTCCGACATGGGTGTGCAGGTGGGCTCACCTCTGTCTCCTTCTCCAGAGGTCCACTGAGGATTCCAGGGTCCTCAGCAGGAATTTTTATGAGCGTGAAGAGAATGTTCTATGTAATGTAGGCATTTGCATGGAAATGCACATTAAAGATAGTTATTATGATCACTATTAGCCATCAGTATGTGTCAGTGTTAGTCTGAAATCATGGAAGTGGTTGGCAAAAATAGCACGGCTAGCATAACAGTAAAATCAAAGGTTCAAAAGTGAGTGCAAATAACCCAATGTGAAGGCCTACCAGCTTCATGGGCGGTTATTTTCAACCATTGGAAGGCTTCTTTCTATGCTGGATTGATGCCAGACCTCCATTTTTTCTGCTTGTTAAGCCCTCCAACAGCCGAAATTACGTCCTTGTCTATGACTGACGCAGTGCTTGTACTGGCTGCATTTTGTTCCTCGCTATTAGTGAAATCAAGTCATCCTATTTGTGCTTAGCAGCTACCAGGAAGAACGGCGTGATACGACGCCGTTTGTTCCCACCCTTTGAAGCTGACATGATTTTAGAAAGCTTTACCGTTAGTGGTTGCACAGGATGAAAGGAAGCGGGAGAAGACCCTAATTTCAGCATAACAGTGAAAAATTTCAGCATAGCAGCCCATCTAGGTCGCCCCCCTGGGATGACCTTTGGACCACCAGCCAGAACACTGGTTTTCTGTCCTTCCTTCCTAGGCCCCCTACTCCTACCCAATCTGGGGTAGTTTTTTGTCTGTGGACCTTTTGGTCCAGAAAGCCAGATCTGTTTTCATAGCATTTTTTTATAATGATTGAAATCATCATTTAAAAATACCTTTTGTATTTACCCAGGTTGTCTTTAATCAATAATAGAATTTGCATGATAATCTAAAAAATGTACGTGTGACAAAAAGCAAAATCACTAGAAACTTGTAAGGGGGCAAACACGTTTTCATAGTACAAGGGCATCATACCAATGGCAAGCTAGAGTAACAAGTTTAACTATAATGACAATGTAGGTTCCCTAAACCTGATTTAACTTACTGGAAAATTTACAGTTCACAACATCCGAAGCTGTTGAGCACTTGGAAGCAATAAAATATTTTCTTTTCTAATTTTATTAACCTATTAGAAAAGTGGTGAGGTTTTTAGTGCTGGATTGAAAATCTGCAAATCTGCATCCTCTGCAGACTGCTGACCTGGTAGTTATGCTAATAAAACTATCAGCATGGAATTATCAACCACTCCTATGTATAGCTAACACTGTGACGTACACCTGGGGCTGTACAACCCACTGTTTTTCTCTGCCCAGTCAGCACTTGTGCATCTTTGCCAGTGTTCACTCAGCACCCCAGCCTGTCAGCTACTTCTGGAACTTCATGTTGTGGCAAGCTGTTATTTTATGCACTGCTAATATGTCAGCATACTTCAAGCAATTTGAGCATCTCAGGCGGCAGAGTGGAGGGTTACATGAATTCCAAAAATGTATTTGAGGAAACCAAATTTAGTCTCTAAGGATAATACTTGTATGTCAAAACTATTATATTAATATCTGTGCAAGTTTTCACATATTCTTAATGGGACTTTAGTTCGTATTATTTGATTTGGTCACAGTAGCTGAACTTTTTACTTTAATGCTAGACTTTTACCAATATGTCCAGACCATTGCTAGATCAGATAATGATGTTAAAGTGTATGTTAAGTCTTTCTACATCTTTAGATTGTACATCTGCATTGCCAACATTCTTATGATAAAACACCAGCAATAGCTAAATAAAATAATGCTATTTTCTCACACTGCATTTAACCAGTCACGCTCAATGGAGTATCACATTTACTGACCTACAACTCCAAAGACGACGTGTGGAATAAGAAAATGTTATGTAGCCTATTATCTTTTTATTTTTTAATGTTTCCTTTCACAGAGTTTCAGGCATAACATGTTGTGCAGATGGTTGGCTACATGTGCCTGGGCAGTTTTGCTCTATAAAAAGGATATCTCAAGACGGTATCCTATTTGCGTGATTAACCTTAATAATTCCAGATTCAATCCAGCATCAATATAGGCAGGCCACATTGATGTTATAAGAGCCTGTGTTTGTATGAACTTAAACCATTTTGAGTAATCACGGCACGGCATGGTGTTTCCCCAACTCCCACAAGGCCCATCGTCCCACTACCCAAGACCCTACTGCTGTGTCGTGTTGCATATGTAACGCCAATGCCAGCTGCATGTGGCGCCAATGCCAGCTGCATGACAAAAGAGATCAAATGTCCTCTAAAGAAGCTTTTATTTTTATTACCTGTGGAGAATAAACATATGGATATTTTTGTACTTTCCCATCCTTCTTCTCTAACTTGATTGCAGTTGCCACAGCATCCACATTTCTGACTGTGGTTGTTATCTAGATTTGGCTAATGCAGCCATTGCCTACCTTTGCTTATGTAATCTAATGCATTTATGTGGACAATTAAATGTCGTCAGTCCTCTTAGAGTTACATGTAGTCCTTAAATACTTTAACAACCAAATATGTGTTGCGGCTATATAGTGAAGAAGCTAATAATTACAGTTAGTAATTATATGTCGACTATTCATTGAATAAGCTGGTATTCAAAAAATTAAAAGAGCTTTAAAAGAGCTACCAAACATAATTTTGGATCTAATTTTTGTTAAGATCAAAATTTTTTTATTCTAAATGATATAAAGGATTATATTTCCAAGGACATAAATGATGGAAACCCATGGTGAATAATGTTTTGGAGTTTGACAGTCAAAACAGTAATTGAAAATCACCAGAATTGTTGGATGGATATTAGCTGCATTTTGCACATGCACAATGTTGGGTGGTCATATTGCGCAATTGCCTAACCTGTGAGGCTCCAGCTTCCTCCAGATTCAACATTTACATACCTGCTGCTGGTCTCCATGTGTACCAAATTACAACAACGTTTGTTCAGCCTGTTTATTGTCATCATCAGTTTTCTCCAGTTTCACTATTGTGTCTCCACCTCTCTTTCATAGGTTTCCTTCCACAATAAATTTTCCAACTTCATTATGAAACTCCCCTTCTCCTTTCTGTGCCTAGGTCTGATTTCACCAAAGCTTGTGACAAAACCTACCTCTTACTTTTGACATTTTCTGTATATTTATTTGAAGGAACTTGGCAGGACAAAATCCTGCTACTATGTTATGTTTATCTTATATATATGATATATATGTTGTTGGTTTTAATTACTTACTCCATCTTTTTATGTAATTTAACAGCTGTTAACATGACCACGGATGAGGTGGAAATTCACCAGGAAAAGACAAAGCAGGAGGAGGAAGATGGCCAGGATTCTTACATGCATTCTCCCGAGGATGAAAACCGTCAGTCTCAAAATCGAAATTCTACTGGTCGTGGTCTCTCACGTCTCTTCTCCTCCCTCTTGAAACGGCGTTCACAATGTGACAGTGAGTGGGGTCAGAGGGAAGATGAGGAAGACGAAGCTAAAGCTCCAATTGCTGACCCTGAACCCGAACTGAAAACAGAAGGAGAGGTTGCCTTGGACCAGCATTCAATCAGCAGTGCAGAAGCTCAGGTAAGCTTACACACAGTGCTGCAATAAATTTGCTCTCTTACAGATGTTTCAGATCTTCAAATGAATTTTAATATCAAAGACATATATATACCCATTATACGAAGTACAGTTTTTAAAGTATAAAGTGTTCATTCATCAATGCAAAAATGCTACTCTAACCAACCTCGTCCTTGTTAAATCATGAATTAATGTTATCAACAAAATTTTCGGGGGTCATTTTCAAATTTTTTAATTTTAAATAGAACTTGTCTGGGCTTGCACGGTGGCACAGTTGGTAGCACTGTTGACTTGCAGCAAGAAGGGCCTCGGTTCGACTCCTGCCAGGGGGTCTTTGTGCATGGAGTTTGGATGTCGGTTCTCTCTGGGTACTCTGGTTTCCAACCACAGTCCAAAAACATGCCTGTTGGGTTAAATGGTCTCTCTAATTTGCCCTTCGGTGTGAATGGGTGTGTGCATGGTGGTCCTGTATATTGCCCTGCGATGGTCTGGCGACCTGTCCAGGATCTACCTCTCCTCTTGCTCCCCCCTGACCCAGTATGGAGGAAATTGGTATAGAAAACGGATGGATGGATGGATGGATGGATGGATGGATGGATGGATGGATGGATGGATGGATGGATGGATGGATGGATGGATGGAACTTGTCTGAAAACATGAAGTAAGCTTGAACTTCAGTAAGAGATGATACATTCACTAACATATATCAGTATGCCAAGGGTTATAAAGCCATAACTAAGATTTTGGGTCTCTAGCAAACCACAGTGAGGTGTGGAGGACCAGTCCTGCTGTAATTATTTCTGTTTTTGTTTAGTCAAGTGCAGGCCAGTAACCATTTAACATTCCCTAGCCCCTGGATTGTCTTTTCCATCTCAACATGAATCTGGGAATGTAAAATCAAAGGGGATGGAATAGAGACGGAGGGGGCAGTCTTTGGAACAGTGTCATCGCCTCAGGTTCTCGCCTGTTTGCTGAGGTCAAGCCTCTAGATAGGTCCTGAGCCTCATTGTGGCTCCCTGGTTTTAAAAAAGAGCTGTTAGACATGGCTAGCTTCTGCCCTGTTGTTGCCAAAGAAGTTAGGCACGTTGCAGATCTGGAAGTAGATTACGCGTTAGTTGAGGTAGTTTTCTGTGTCCTGTTGACTCTGAGAGAATACTTCAGTTTGCTAAACTAAGTACTAAAGGCCTTTATATTTATGGACCCACTTTCAAAACAAAAGTGTTATTTGGAGATGGACGGTTTTCCCTAACCACGGAAAACATATTTTAGGAACTTAAAAAAACATTAAATTAGCGTCTTTAAACATTTACAATGATAACTTCTGATGTACATTTTTAAAAATAAATCCAGGTAAATCTTCAGCAGTCATTTAAAACGAGTATGCGTGTTCTCCATAGGGTCATCTACTTGTGGGTCCTGAGATGGCTGTAAAGGCCAATCTGAGACCTGCATATTTTTGTGCTGTGTGGGCAGAAAAAGGTGGTGGATGGTGATTTCGAAGCCTTTTTCAGCCATTTTTTATGGTGCTGTTGCTTTGTTTCTGTGACAAGACAGAGATCCAGCTCATGAGCTACTGCTCCTTTTTTAGCACATCTCTTGACTTGTTTTTGTCCAGTGCAAGGTCTTCCCAGTTATCCCTTGAAAAGTAGAACTTCTTAAGCTTTGTCTTGATGTTGTACTTGAATCACTTCTTTTGGCCACTGGAGGCTCGTTGACCTTCCTTCAACTGAGAATATAAGATTTGTTTTGGGAGATATGTGTTGGATATATGAAGTTGGTGCAGCTATACTATGGTGGTAATGCTGTTCATGTTGGCAGCCTCCAAAATGCGGATGTTGGTGCGTTTGTCCTCTCACCTGATCCTAAATATTTTTCTTAATGATCTTTGGTGGCACTGCTCCCGGGCTCTCAGGTTTCTGCCATAAATAGTCCATGCCTCAGCTCCATAGAGAAGTGTAGGGAGGACAATGGCATTGTTGAGCAGCAGTTTGATTTGGGCCTTTAGGTCTCAGTCATTAAACAATCTGGCATAAGCTGCACTCGCGCAGCGCAGTTGATGATTAACCTCAAAGTCAATATCAGCAGCAGAAGAGAGAAAACTGTCAAGGTAAGGGAAGTGGTCAACATTTTTCAGTGCTTTTTCAGACACTTTTATGATGGGCTGGTTAAACGTCTGGTTAGGTCAAGGTTGGTATAAAACCTGGGTCTTCTGGACATTTAAGGCCAGACCCAGAGCTCTATATGCCTTGCCAAAGGCGTACAATATGCCGTGAAGATCTTCTGCTGTGTGAGCTACTATGGCGTTGTCATTGGTATTCTAAAGCTCAATGATGGATGTGTAGCAAGTTTTACTTTTGGGTTTAAAGCTGTTGAAGTTAAGGAGCCTGCCATCAGTCTTGGAGATGATTGGAATCTGTTGTGGCAGTTCTCCAATGATAAGGTGGAGCACCACAGCAATGAAGATGGCAAACAGAGTGGGTGCAAGAATCAAGAATCGTCATTATTTTTGTCAAGACACTCGGTTCAGAATACACATATATAGAACACAGACAAAAAAAACACAGAGTAAAAGCTAAAAAAAAATACACTAATAAAAATTATAAGGCACGTCAGGTGGAATGATGCATCCCTGCATGGCCACTGATTCCACAGTGAAAGATGTGGATTCAACACCACTATTACTTAGCACTGTGGCTGGCATTCCATCATGGAGGGGTCTCGGGACTCTGATGTATTTTTCATGACACCCAAGCCTTGATAGAATTCTCCACTGAGCTTTACAGTCTACTGAGTCAAAGGCCTTAGTCAGGTCTATAAAAGTCATATGTAGTGGCTGCCGGTGGAATGATGCATCCCTGCATGACCACTGATTCCACAGTGAAAGATGTGGATTCAACACTACTATTACTTAGCACTGTGGCTGGCATTCCATCATGGAGGGGTCTCGGGACTCTGATGTATTTTTCATGACACCCAAGCCTTGATAGAATTCTCCACTGAGCTTTACAGTCTACTGAGTCAAAGGCCTTAGTCAGGTCTATAAAAGCCATATGTAGTGGCTGCCTTTGTTCTGTACATTTTCTTGCAGTTGCTGTGCTGCAAATATCATGTCAGTTGTACCTCTTGATGGATGAAAACCACACAGGTATTCTGGTAGTATTTCCTCACACAGTGGTAGCAGGCAGTTTGTGAATACATGGGCAATAACTTTACCAGTTGTTGCCTTGTCTCCTTTCTTGAAAAGAGGTCACTATCAGAGCATCCCAGAGCTCTGAAGGGATTTGTTCTTCGTGCAGTAGTTTGTGGATGTGACGTAGGAGCTCTAGGCCTCCTTCCTTTAGGAATCTCTGTTGGAATCCCATTAGGACCTGTGGCCTTGTTGTTCTTGGGCTCCTTATGGCCTCCTGAAATTCTGATAAGGTGGGATTTCTACCATCTTTTCTCTGATGAGATGCTGGGGGATATGATTGAGGAAGTCTGGTTCAGTTGTGCTGTAGTGGTTGAGGAGTTCCTGGAAGTGCTTTATCAATGGGCATTGATGGATTCATTTGTCTTCAGTAGCTCCTGGCTGTCCTTTAAGCACAGGGGGGTTAGGTCTTGACATATTGTGCCGTAAATAGCTTAGTGGCACTGAAAAAGCTTCTGGTGGCTGTGGAGTCTGCACATCTCTGAATTTCTATTGCCTTTTTTTTCCACCAGGCATTCTTTAGTTCAGCTGCCTTTGCTCTGGAATAAGTAGTAACTTTGATCTTGCAGGAAATGTCATTTAGCCATATGTGAAGGGCTTATTAGTCTTTAGCAGATTAAGGTAGTTTCTGGAGATCAGCAGTTCTATCTCATTGTCATTTTCATCAAACCAGTCTGGGTGCTGTCTGGATGTATGCCCAAGGATGTTGGTACAGGTATTGAGGATTGTGGATTTTAGAAGGTTCCAGTACTCATTTACATCATCCGGATATTCCTGTTGAAGGGTTTTTATTTGAGAAATGCCTTAAACAAAAGCCTTACTCTCAATTTCTAGATCAGTTTTCAGACTTTTTAATCTGATTTAGTGTTAAATACAGATAAGGTTATTATAGTAGGGGATTCATTCATTTGGGGAACATTTATGATGACACTGAAAGTGATATTCTAAATATAGCCTTTAATGCTATCTTAGATTCAATTGGCTTTGCTCAAAACATTAACAAACCTACCCACCTTTGTCTTCATTCTCTGGACCTTGTGCTGACATATGGCATTGAGTGTAAAGACATAACAATATTTCCTCATAACCCTCTCCTGTCTGACCATTTTTTATTCACCTTTGAGTTTTATTTATCCGAGTACTCCACACCTAAAAGAAAATTTCATTATAGTAGATCATTATCAGACAATGCTGTAACAACCTTTAAAGAATCTGTTCCACTTTTAATTTCCTCATTATCACAGAAAAACACAGTGGAGGGCAATTATTTTGTTTCTTACCCTTCACAAATTGATTCTCTTGTTCATGGTGTTATTTCATCATTGTGTGGTGCATTAGACAATGCAGCCCCTTTGAAAAAGATTGTAATTATTTATAGGAGGCTGGCTCCTTGGATTAATTCAGAGCTGTGTACTTTAAAGCTCAATGTTAGAAAATTGGAGAGAAAATGGCGCTCAGCATTTTTGACCAGGACTTGTCATTTAAATCCCATATTAAACATGTTTATAGGATTCCCTTGTTTTGCCACCACATTGCCAAAATTAGAAATATCCTATCCAGGAGTGATGCTGAAATCATATTGTATTATGATCATATTTCTGCTTTTTTAACTTCCCTTCATTGGCTCCCTGTTGAATCCATAATAGAATTTAGAATTCTATTTCTTACATATACAGCCCTTAACAATCTAGCTCCATCATACATCAGAGATCTGATTGTTCCATATATTCCTAACAGAGCACTTCGTTCTCAGACTGGAGGTTTACTGGTGGTTCCTAGAGTCTCTAGAAGTAGAATGTGAGGCAGATCCTTTAATTATCAGGCTCCTCTCCTGTGGAACCAACTGCCAGTTTTAGTCTGTGAGGCAGACACCTTGTCTACTTTTAAGGCTAGGCTTAAAACTGTCCTTTTTGATAAAGCTTATAGTTAGAGTTGCTTAGGTCATCCTGAGCTATCTCTTTAGTTATGCTGCTATAGGCTTAGGCTGCTGGAGGACATAAGGATCACTTTCACTTTCTCTGCTACATTCTCATCCTACTCTCCAATTTTGCATTATTCACTGTTATTTCAGCTTGTAACTTTATGTTCTCTCTCTTTTCTTTTCCTAGAAGCTACACCTGGCCTGACTCTGGATTTACCTGTGACACCCTCCTGGAAGGGGGCATCGTCCAAGCTTCTGCTGTCAAAAACTTAATGCTCACCTTCTACCGATGATACACTTGTCCCTGTCTTTCAGTATTTAACCCTATTTTTTCTCCTAGACATGGCTACTGACTGAGCTTTTACTGTGACTAACTGTATGTGCTCTCTCTCATACTCTAAACTTGAAAACTGGCTCAGAGTTAATCTGTTTTTTCTTCCTAGATGAAACGACTAAAAGAGCTACATCCATTAACATTTACTTTTCCTTCCCATAGAAGGTACTCTTTGATCAGTGCTTCTGTGTTCTTTTTCTTTTCTGCTCTGTTCTCTCAAACCCCCAGTCGGTCGTGGCAGATGGCCGCTCACACTGAGCCTGGTTCTGCTGGAGGTTTCTTCCTCTCACTACACGCATGCTTAGTATGAGGGATTGCTGCAAAGTCAGTGCCAGAGTACTGTCCACTGTCGCTACATCCTCATCCAGGAGGAGTGACTGCTACAAGTCACTGACTCGATGCAATCTGCTGGGTTTCCTTAGATAGAAAATCTTTTTAACCAATATGAATAAATAACTAAATCTGACTGCACTGTTCGACAGTTAGGGTAAATTGGAATGTATGTGCCTGACTTGAAATCTGTTTGATTCTATTGAATTGACTTTGTGAAGTGCCTTGAGACAACATGTGTTGTGAAATGGCGCTATATAAATAAAACTGAATTGCATTGAATTGAATTGAATTGAATTGAATTGAATTGAATTGAATTGAATTGAATTGAATTGAATTGAATTGAATTGAAGTTTGAAATCACTGCTAGTGGNTTGAGACAACATGTGTTGTGAATTGGCGCTATATAAATAAAACTGAATTGAATTGAATTGAATTGAATTGAATTGAATTGAATTGAATTGAATTGAATTGAATTGAATTGAATTGAATTGAATTGAAGTTTGAAATCACTGCTAGTGGATTTCAAACTTCAGGTGGCAGGTTCAGGCATTCTGTTAAGGTCCAGTTTTTGTCAAATCTGCTTCTTTTGGAACCTTCTTTTCATCTTAAGCTTGATGGACATTGTACAGCATACAAAGCAGTAATCAGTCCAGTCCATTGGAGTTTATCTTCCCAATGCCCTTTTTGCCAATAGTGCCTTTCCAGAGTTGTTGGTCCCAGCTGACCAAGGTACTAAAATCATCAAAAAGTATGATCTTGTTCTGCTAAGGGCTCTTGCCCAGAGTCTCATCCAGGCAGGCACAGAGGGTATCTTTTTCTTCCTGTTTAGAGTCTAAAATAGGAGCATAGACACTTGGGATTGTGGTCTTCTGGTTGTTGGCAAGGACCAGATGCATAGCTATGAGAAACTTACTGATCCCAACAAGAAGTTCAGAGAGGTGGCTGATTAGCTTCTTTTTGATGGCAAAGCCAACCCAATGGATCCTATGTTCAGCTGCTAATTTTCCCTTCCAGAAGAAGGTGCATCCCCATTTTCCCTCTGTTGTAAAAAGTATTATGAATATATTATTTAAGATTTACTATTAAAATTTTATGAAATAATTATTGTGTTGTCTGATGAATACCAGCCCAATAAGGCGGTGGTATTAGGTAAATAGTGAAAGGGGTGAGCCAAGCGCTCACATTACTGAACAGCAAAACTCAGCACACACATGGAATAATTCACACAATTTCTTAAAATACAAGAACTTATTAACAAAAATAAGTCAAGTCAAAGTCAAACATATTCCAATCAACAAAATCTTTACTATGGTAGAACAATCCAACTAAACTACCAAGCAGAATGAAAGAATAAGGAAGATCAACCGAAACAGTAAAAACACAGATCAGGTTCTACAGTTACTTCCAATGTTGTCTCACTTGCTGAGGATGAAGTAATCATCTTCGGGAGTATGTCAAAGATTCTATTTTTAATAGAATCAATTTTATTTAAGAAGAATCCCATAAAGTCATGACTGCTGAGAGCTAAGGGAATGGATGGCTCAACAGAGCTATGACTCTGTGTAAGTTTAGCAACTGTACTAAAGAGAAA
>JAHUTJ010026298.1:0-17050 GCA_036250325.1 Characodon lateralis | reverse complement strand
ACGTTTTAGGCAGACCTGTGAAGACACTGTTGCAGTAATCAATTCTACTAAAGATGAACGTATGAATTAGTTTTTCAAGGTCCTGCTGAGACATTAGTCCTTTAATCCTGGAGATGTTCTTTAGGTGATAGAAGGCCGACCTTGTTACTGTCTTTATGTGCCTCTGAAGGTTCAGGTCTGAGTCCATTACTACACCCAGGTTTCGAGCCTGACTTGTGGTTTCCAGCTGTATTTACTGAAGCTGTGTGCTAACTTTTAAACGCTCTTCCTTTGGTCCAAAGATTATTACTTCAGTTTTGTTTTGATTCAGCTGAAGAAAATTTAGGCCCATCCATGCATTGATTTCTTCTAAGCATTTACCCAGCGCTTGAATGGGTTCATGGTCACCTGGTGACATCGTAACGTATAGCTGTGTGTCCTCTGCATAGTTATGATAACTTACGTTGTTGTTTATTAAAATCTGAGTTAGGGGGAGCATGTAGATATTGAATAGGAGGGGCCCTAAGATGGACCCTTGGGGAAAGCCACATGTGATTTTTGTGCTCTCTGATGTAAAGTTACCTACTGACACAAAAAAATCCCTGTCCTTCAAGTAGGATTTAAACCAGTTGAGTGCTGTACCAGAAAGTCCGACCCAGTTTTCCAGGCCCTCTAATAAAATGGAGTGATCAATAGTGTCGAATGCTGCACTATGGTCCAATAATACCAGGAAGGTGCTGTAAATCGATTGTCGCAAGCTGAACAACGCAGCACCAACCCGATATGCAGAGAGAAAGTGTGCTCCACGATTAGAGAGGAAAAGATATAGTTAAGATGTATATGAAAACAGTAAATGGTTCCTTAGCACCTGGTTAATAAGGGAACAAGGTTGATATAAATGTTTCAAGGCGAAATGAATATTTAGATATTCTACGGAGCAAACAGGTTGCACTACTACCCCCCCCAGTAGAGGGTGCTAATATTCTTTGGTAAATTAGTAACGCTTAAGCGCAATACGAAGGTTTACTAGTTTCAATATTGTAAGCTAAGTAAAGTTGCAGACAATTAAAATAATTTGCGTTGCATTTATTTTATTGTACAGAGAAAATATAGAAGGCGATGGTTACAAATTTAATACAAATAGGTGGTAAAAGCACTCAAGAGAAAGACTGTCAAAGATAAAACAGGGTTGTAATAATTTAAGGTAAATAATTAATTTATGGTAAATAATAAGGCAAAAAAGTTAAAGCAGCATATTGTTAGAGTTACTGAAGGTATTTATGTTCTGTATATTTTTTAGCTATAATGATTTGTTCACATGCAAGGCTCTGACAACAAAAGGATTGTGAACCATCTGTTTGACAGACCATCTTTTTAACTGAGATGGTACAGACCGTAAAAAACTGAAACGAGTCAGCCGAGAGAACAACCTTGTTGTAAAGGAAGAGATACCATTCCCAGTTCATGAGGAGACTGGAGCGGGAAGCCAGCAGTTTGAGTTTGGCCGGGCAGAAGTGCTGGAAGAAAGGAAGAGAAGAACAAAGAGTGCTCTGATGGCCGACTGAGCCACAGGAATCAGGAGGTGGCTTGCGTCATGATAACATTTCAGTGGTGATAATAGACCAGTCTAGGTAGACTCCTGATTGAGCGAGGGTGAATGCAGCTTAGGCGGAAAAGGATTTGTGATGATGATATTTAAAACTGGAAGCCATGTGGAAATGTAGGTCGACTATGAGGGACAGATAGGTATCTAGCTTATTCTATGCTCAGTTAACAGAGCAGAAGACGTCTCTGAAATGCTTAAAGGCGGCCGCAGGCTCGCCAAAAGGGGATTCTTAGAAAGGTGGGGAGTAGATAATTTAAACACAGAATTAAAGCCATCAGAGGAAGCGACACAGTGGTCAACCTCGGGAGATGGTAAAATGAGAGAAACCAAATTAATGAGCTGCCCTTGCAGAATATGGAGCAGAGCCTGAGTAAGATGTAGAGTGCATGGGAGTACATGATCTACCTGAATGTAAAAGAGGAGTGGGAAACACAGCGTGCTTGAAGGGCATATGAATGAGGAAATGGTTGAGAAAAGAGAATGAAGTGATACATCTCACCCTTAGAGATGAGCCAGGACGAGCGTTGTGATGGTGAATGTCAGTGGGAGGGGCCGAGGAGCGGGTTGAACGACGGCGGAGCGAGAAGAGGAAGTGCTGACGTTGCAGAATTGGAGGCGAACACCCGGAGAAGCTAAGTAACAGATGAAATTAAGCTCTGGAGAGAATCCATGGACAAGATGAATGAAGCAGGGAAGATTGTGGGATGGCCACAGTAGAAGATGACGTCGAAGCCTGGGGAGCGGGAAGATCGGTTTGAGAGACGAGATCGAAGGAGAACCGCTGCAGAAGCCAGGCCAGGTGACGCGGCGGCTGGAGCCATGGTGAAGGCAGGGCGACCTCGGTGACGCTTATAGGAGGATTGGAGGAGTTCTTAAGGCGCTTTCCACATGCCCAGAGCTGTGACGAGGGAAAAGGGGCCATTAAGGCAGGAGGCCAGTCGAACGCTCCTACAAGAAGGGAGGAAGGAGGGCGGGGATTCGTCACAAAACAGTGCGAGGAACAGCCAAGTTGCCAGAAACTTAGTCGGACATGTCGCGGCTGATCGTCGAAGCTCAGATGAAGAGCGGGGAATCCATGACTGGAGGTCCTTAAAAGCGAAGCCTCGGAGGATGATTGATTGAAGACACATGTGGATCTGACGCTGATTGGATGGAGGAGAGATGCACGGTGGAGTCATAGGACGGCCGGGGGGTGGAGGTGAGTCTTTCAGTTTGAATTTTCGTCAAAACTCCATTATTAATGTAAATAAATCAAGAAGTTGTAAAACAACAACTCTGGCAGGATGCAGGATGGTAAAAATGTCTTTAAAATAGATAATAATAGTTTTTGTAAAATAATTTAAACCTCATGGATCCAGTGCAACTTAAGTAATAAAGAAAGGAGTTTATCAACTGTAAACTATAAAGCTGTTCTTCATCTACTATTACTTAATTAATTGTTTTTTAAATTTTTTTTAATTTTACTATAATCTGTAAATAACACATTTACACATTCCCCGGCTAAAGTTGTTTGGCTAATACTTCCTGATGATCAGGTGGTGCCCCAATTTGTTAATCTTACTTAAAATATATATTCTAACCTTACTAATAACTTGGTTGATAACTGTCAATTTGTTAATCGTAATTATTAATAGTTGTTGATAGCCAAACCAATAACTGTTACCCTACAGTGGTGCCAGATTGGTTGGTTTGACTAAAATAAACATTCCAATGTTATTAATGATTTTATCAGTAATTGTTAATTATTAATCATAATTATTAAAATTTGCTAATTGCCAAACCAATAAAATATTCCCTACAACGGAAACACTTTATTAGCTTATTGCTGCTGCACGATGTGTATTTATTTTTATTGCACGCAATTAGTACTTTTGTTTTTATAGTCAGTTGAACGGTTCTTCTTATCCCAAGACTTTCATTGCATTGTTGACTGTGTTAACCTGCATATGACAAATAAACCAATACAATACAATACAATACAATACAATACAATACAATACAATACAATCTGGTAAAAAAAAAAAAACTTTCCTGTAACCACTTGAGTACAGAAGAATTTAACTTCACCCTAATTACCATTGAACTGCACAGGAAGATGGTGTCATAGCCCATCAACCTTCTCTCAACAATCAGCCCACCTACTGAACTCTCATTTAAACACTGGGCAGTGCAGCATGAATTCAAACAAGAATAAATCCTCCTTCAATGGCAGCACTTTCCTCTAATATTCCTTGCTGCTTATTTCCTTATTGGGGTGATGTATATGCATGAGAAAAGACTGCACCAACCTCAGTGGAAGAATTACCCATAGAGTAGTAAGGTCTGATATGACAGGTCACCCATCACATTGGTATTCATGAGCAGTTAAATGAATGAACTGATGAATAAATGCATAACAGGAATCTGCTAAAATGTTGTGTAAATGTCAAAGAATGCATGCTGCACTAAAGCTTTGAGATTTCAATTTTAGAAAGTAGGAGCTGACTGATTGGGTGTATTACAGCTATTTATTCAATAGAGAAAAGAACTTCTTTGCTTTGCTTGTCAATAATGTATTAGTTGGGTTGGAAAGATGTTTGTTGAATGCAGAGAGCATTAAAGTACCTTTTAATCAGACTTCTGCCACATCCTGCCTGCAGTCTGCTGTTTGAAAAGCAGATTGATTTGTGCACAACCCAGTCTCCTATTCAGTGTGTTATCTTCCTGTTTAGTCCTTTGTGTCTGCTAAGATGGAGACATAAGGACTGTGTGGAACATCCAAAACCAATATGCTTTAACAAAATGGCTCAGTTTGTATACAAGCTTATCGTCAAGCCAGGCAGCAGGAGGAGTGTTTGACTGTTATTATTCATGATACAAGATGCCTTTGATCTACATGCTGGCAAGCTGCAGAACTCTGTCTAACATTCTTGCAACAATTTATCTCAGAAACTCCTCATGTGCATCAGTGGCTACAGAAAATTAGCTTTAAGGTTATTTGAGAGTACAATGAGAATATTCAAAACAAATAATTTCGTATTTAATAGAAATTTATTGTAATAACCATAATTAATATTTTATCTTATTTTCCAATACTTAGAAACAGATGTTGGGGAGCAACATGCACAAAAGTATTTGGCGTTGTTGAATGTGAGTTTGTGCCTGTAATTCTTAACCTTAAAGCAAAAGCAGATCTCCCCCTGAAACAGCTCTACCAAGAAAACGCGTTTCGTTTTTCTGATCTGACACAGTTCGCTCAAATTTACTTGAGGTATTGTACACTACACATGTAAACAGATAACGGCTTTGCCCAGCACTAGTCTCTAAGCCAGGGAGTCAAACTCCAGCTCTCAAGGAAGGTATTCTGCAACATTTCAATGTGTCATGCTGCATAGAGTCCTGTTAATGACATAATTATTTTATTTAAGCAAAGACCCATCTAAATGGTGCAGGACACCGGCCCTCGGGGACAAAATTTTGACACCTGTGCTCTAAGCACACAGCACTCCAACTTTTCCTCCATAAAAAGCTATCTGTTATCTTCCAGGCATAATCAAATGTTGTCATTATCTTCTTAAAAAACGAGTAAAATGAAAACAAATACAAATCAAACCTTAAAAGCAACATCAAAATCCCAGCTTTGTGGTGTATGGACTCAAAAATAGACTTACCTTACCTGCAGCAAGAATGGCTGATGTAAACACCTGAGCAGTCATTGTTTTACCAGCTGCTGAGAAGATTTAAATGTGATGCAATAGACCCATCTGATCATATCTCTAAAAACAGTAAATAAACAAAATAGACGTGTGTGTGTGGACAGAGATGGTCTCTTTTCCTTTCTTATCTCTCTTAGAATGAAACTTTTCTGCTTGGCTTTAAATGTGAGGCATCTCTTAAGAGCAGAAGGGACTGCTAATGTAGCCTTAGAGACCGATTACTCTAAAGCCTTTCCCCATTTACTTAAAGATGTACCTTTAAAGATTAACAACCGCTCTTAATTCTTGTTTATTGCAAAAACACTCTATTTTGCTTGATTCTCATACAGTGTTTGAGTCCATAGTGTATCCTACTTAACAAACTGCACCAAACACTTTCACTGTTTAATGCAATTAAGTCATACAATGCACACATGCTCTGGTGAATATTACAGACTAATAATGATTATTAATTATTAGTTTATGCATTTGCATAGTTTAACCCAGTTTGCATGAATGAAGTGACATCAGAACCCTTAGGTGGACTTATCAAACTGACCTGTATTGTGGATCGACCACTTGGAGAAGGTCAGACTCCTGTATCTTCTGCGTATGTGTAATTTAAAAATAGCCTGCTTCCATAAATGGTAGCCATTTGTACATCAGCTAGTTTTTCTCCAGTATCTGTGATGTTTACATTCAAAACATGTAACATAAAAAACATGACAAGACAAATTACAACCATAAGTCATAAACTTGCTGTATTAAAAGACAGTAGGTACAAATGTGTTTTCACAAGAGACTTAAATACACGAAGAGTTGAAGCCTGTCTGATGGAGTGCTGGTTCCACAGGAGCTACAACAGAAAAGGCCCAATCACCTCTGTGGACCAGCCTTGAAATCAGGACAACTGTAAGCAAATCTTCATTAGATCTGAGAGATCTAGAGGGAACATAAGGCCTCAGGAGGTCAGGTAAATAGGATCCTTCCCAGTCAGGGCCTTATGGGTAATCAATTAAACGTTAAATCAATTCTAAAATAAACAGGAAGCCAATCAAGAGAAGCAAGCACCGGGGTTATATGCTTTTCTGTTCATGTTAAGAAACAAGCTGCAGCATTCTAAACCAGCTGCAGTCGAGCCGGCCTGGCTAACAGTTACAGTAAACCAGTTGGTAGCTACAGTAAACCAGTTGGTAGCTAATGAAAGGATGAATCACCCATTTAAAATCATTAAAAGATAAAAATGGCTTCACTTCAAGCCATTTTTACATATATATAAAGGATGTCTGTTTAAGGTCCAGGCCTCAAATCTTCAAGCATTTAACTTCCATTTGTTTTAGATTTTTAAACTTTAAAACATGCTGCTATTGTTTTACTTCCTATAATGAATGTGACTCTGACACTTTAAATTCTCTCTCTAATTACCATTTTCGCCATGTCTGCAGGTTTGTTATTAGAGCAATAATTCAGAATGTTCCTAAAGTCGTTCTCATACGGTTGAGAAAATTTCGATACCTAAAGGCTGGTATTCACAGGACAACCCTTAACAGACCAAAATATTATTTGATAAAATATTGAAGTATTAATATTAAATAATATATTCATATTCATAGTCACAACAGATGTCGTCTTTTTTTAAAGACAACAATCTGGATATACAGCATGTTGCAGATGGGGCTCCATCCATGGTTGGAAAAGTAAGCGGTTTGGCTGCATGTTGGTGTTCTGTTGCACCTCACATTTACATTCCTGCACTGCACTGTGCATCAATCTGTGTGTGTAAACTTAAAACTACAATGGACAATGTGATGGCCACAATTAGTTTCGTCCTCTCTACATTGAACCTCCAACATCACTTATTCCGCCAGCTGCAGTCAGAATTGTCAGCTGAGCATCCCAATCTGCTGTTGCACAATGATCTAAGTTGCTTTTCAAAGGCAATGCACTGGAACGATTCTATGATGTCAGAGAGGAGATAACCATTTTCCTCTTCAACAGCAAGTCTAAAAACTGTATTCTAAAGTTACATTTTGGGTGAGGATGTCTTCTTTCTGCAGGCATTTGAATGAGTTCTATGTGGAATTAAAAGGCAGAGATAAAATTGCCATTGATCTGGTGGAACAGATGCTGGCCTTCCAAGTCAAACTAGACCTTTTTGCAATCAACTGCAGCACTGGCAGAAAGCTGCATTTTCCCACACTCTGCAAAGTGTCCTCATCTTCATCACAAATCACCGATGTCACGGCAGATTGCATTGTAATGAAACCATAAAAAATACAATGTAAAAAAAAAATACAAGAATGTAAAATAGATACTTAATACTTCAATTGACTGGTGAAGTCTGAGAATGTTACTGGTGAATTTGGAATAAACGCACTTCATAATATACTCAGAGAGCATTTATTTCATTCCAAGGAAAGAGAACATCTCTACAAAATTGCTAATATTGTACACTTTTTAATTACATGCACTTGAGCTCTGACTGGCTCAGATGGAGCCAAATATGGACCAAACAAAATTTGTCTTTTCAAAAGAAAATATTTTGCTAACACCCTAATTTCTGTTGAGGTGTTTTAGTATTTTACTGCATTGTTACTGATTTAATGCACTTTGACTTTCTGCTCTAAAAATTCCAGATAAAAAGAGTTCAGGTATATGGTGTTTGGTTCAAGAACAGTTAGGCTATTTTGTTTTAATGCACTTTTGTAACAAGAAGCTATTAACATTAAACATGTAAGTCAGTACATCTTTCTTTTGTTGTTACTTTACTTCCTGTCTGCAGCAAATGTCCGGCCCAGCTCATGGCCTTAGTTTGAAAATCTGGCCTGAATGAATATGTAATTGAATGGCCCACTAAATAGTTCATATTGCCATCTGGGAAGGTTCTCATACTTATCTACTGGTAATTTCTACTTTTTTCTCCCAAGCATCTTTTTAAGCTCTAAGTCTTCAGAAGTAAGTTTTTCAATGGCAGGTGCCAGCTTGCCATGTGCCAGACAGGTGTCCTTTTTTCCTAGCCAGTCTTGTTTGTGGTTTTATCTGTTTGTTTGACCCAATGAGGTTTAGTTTCAAACTTTGAAAACACATGGGGCCTCATCTTCTGTATGGGATACCAGAGCTGCCACAAATGTTTGGCCATTGTGTAAGTTGAGTGGCCCAGCGAAAAATGCTTTTTACAAGAGACAGGGAGCAACAGATGTGCCTTTCGTGATGTCATAATATAAAGTTTTTTTTCTGTAAAAAAAGAATAAAACAAAATAAAGCAAAAAAGTTACATATTAATATCCCCTCCTCCCCTTCATGTCAATCAGGTAGATCACACACAAAAAAATTGTTTATTGACTTTATTATTTAGGTTTAATAATGGGTCACAAAAGCAACGCTTGCAATGCGTCAGTGTTATAGTTTAGGTGTTGTTGGACCACTTGTTTGCTGAATATTGGACCATTTGCGGAAATTTCACTTTGCCGATCGAAGACGTGGGTTTAATACGGAACTAAGAACACGGAGTTTCGAGGAAGTCGAACCGCCCCGTGTTTCATCTCAAGTCGACTTTTGATGGTCAGATCATCTTTTTCCTTTCCGCCGAGAAGGCCAGGAGTCGAAGACTGACTCCTTTTCCTGAAGTTAATTGTGGACGCACAATTAACTTTCTTCCCACCTCTGCTCACTCGACCCCCCCGCTCAGAAAGAAGACGAGGAAAAGTAAAGCCAATCTTTTATTTTTATTTCTTTATTAGAAGGCCTGGGCAGGGTCAGAGGTTTTAGTGCGATGAGAATCGCTAGTTAGAATCTAACTAATGTGTTACATGCACANACAAGACGACGAAAAGTAAAGCCAATCTATTATTTTTATTTCTTTGTTAGAAGGCCTGGGCAGGGTCAGAGGTTTTATTGCGATGAGAATCGCTAGTTAGAATCTAATGTGTTCTGAATGATATGTGCATGTAACTCTGCTGTTGTAACTTGATGTACTGTATTGATGTCTGAAACCGCTGCACCCCAGCTCTGTGTGTGTTTTGGAGAGTTATTTACCACCTGAGAGCCAACGCAGGTGCGCTGTGAGACTGGACTGTTACAATAACCTCAGGGTGAAATCTCCCATTTTTCTTTGTCTTCAATCTCACTGCTAGCTTGCCGACAAAAGTTTTATGATTCTTTGTCTGCTCAGGAGTTGGGGGAGGTTTTATGAGCTGAGCATAAGTTACAGTTGGAGCGGAGACTTTCCACTCTTTACACCCCCAAGGATTATTAGTGTCATTTCATTTGTTTTTCTGTTGTTTGATTTTCTGTATCATTGTAATGTTTTTCCTCATGTACAGCTCCTTGAGTGCCTTGTTGCTGAAACGCGCTATATAAATAAACTTGACTTGACTTGAGTTGACTTGACTTGACATGATGCATTGCGGGTGGAAGCGGATTGTTCAAACTGAAGTAGCAATGGTGGAGGAGACAGAAAAGCTGTGAATAAAGTTGTATATAATAGACTTTCTGTAAAACAAACTTAACCTTTACAATGTTTTTAGGTGAGAGTGTAGTTGTGTAAATCTGAAGTATATGATCAAGATAGCGATTCATTGCAAACCGCTCCCATGAGTTGGACATGCCCGCTCCTGATGTGCCAACAGCCTGCTCACCTCACAGCTGACTAGGTGGTAGAGGCGCGCTAACCATGGGGAGAACAGCCGACTCCTGGCACATCCTTTTCAAACTGCCACTGGATTTCCCCAATGGGTGGACATTAAGCACAGATATAATTCTGTCAGATGATATGTAATGTTAATGTTTGGTTTATTTATTATTATTTTTGGCAACAAAAAAATATTTAAACTTTGTTCAGAAACTTCATACGTTAGTGGGAAATGTGTTTAAAAAATAAATCAAACAAATTGTATTTGCCATAGTGTATTTTATGTAGTGTTATATTTTTATATCTTTGAACACAAACATTATTTTGAACATTTTAAGTAGCTGAGAATAAAATAAAAAGATAATAAAGAATTACATTTTAAAGAAATAATTATAAGCCATGAGGAATATGTAAAAGGGGAAAAATAAAAACCTTGTGCAGTTATTTACAGTGGAAAGAGAGTGGGATTAACCTTCAGGCTCCATCTTTACGGCTTCACGCTGTCACGGCTGCTAGGCGGCAGAAGTTATGGTGGGCAGGAACAGCTGGTGAAGGCTACACCATCTGTATTCACAGTTGATCACTATTGGCCTTCGCAGGACCCGGCCCATGTAGACAGACCATTGAAGAATACAGCCCCTGAAGTTTGACACAGCTTGTGTCGGGAGTCTGCAGGTGAACGTTAACTATTCAGCGCATATTTAAACGGATTAATAGAAGTGTGAATATTATTCTCCCGGTTGATCAATACACCTGCCAGAAACTTGTTGGACAGTCATTTTGTTTCTTATTTCAGGGAGCGTGTAATGATCCAAATTGTCAGAATATGACAATTTTGGACTTAGTTTGTGGCTTTATGTTAGCTTTTGTTTAGTTGTTTCCATTTTGGGTTTAGCATCATGTTTATTAGTTCTTTTCCTCCCTCTATTACCTCCTAGTGTGTGTTTTCTTACTCTCGCTCTTAGTTCCTTTTGTGGTTGCTTTCTTATTACTTTGTGTGGTATTATTATTATTATTATTATTTGTCCTTGGATTCTCATTTAGTATCTCTGTGTTTATTTATGGTTAGGTAATTGTTCTCATTCCAGCTTTAGTTATTGTTTAAGTTTGGTTTGTTTACTTAGTAAATCAGGTTCTCCTTATGGGCTCTTTTTTTGTTCTTAGGTTATTGTTGGTGTTCCTATGTTTCCCTCTAGTTTCTCTGTTTACTTTATTTCGTAGTTATTCTAGTTTCCTCATGCCTCCTCTGATTAATTATCTTGCTTAGTCTGTGTTTTCTGTTTATTGTTTATTATTAGTCTTTTCACTCTTCCTCAGCCTTTGTATTTGTTTCACCTGTTCCTTCTGCCTCCCTGCCTCCTTGTCACATCTGTTCCCCGTTCCTTTGATTACATGCCTTTTTTATCCCACAGTATATTAATTGGTTTGGTGTCTTAGTTCGTCGCTGGGTCCTCGTGTTCGTCACTACCCCGTTCCCTACCATGACTATGCTTTGTTTTTGCTACACTTTGAAACCATGCTACGTTTTTGTCTTGAATAACCTGAATAGTTCATGTAAGTTTGGACTGTACTTATGCTTCATACCTGCAGTGTGTTTTGCTACGTTTTTGCTCTCACCTTGCAACCTCTAAATAAACGAGGATAAATTCAGATGCGCCACCCAAGCTCTTGTCTGCACTTTGGTCCGACCCAAAACCCCATCATGACACAAATACCACAAAGGTGTAAATTACTGCTTTATTTATGTTTATCAAGGTGTGTGAGAGGCAAGATTATATGTTCTGTAACTTCTACCCTCCTCTTACCCATTGACAATCACCTTACAATAAATGCAAATTACTACTAATGTTTAGATTTTTTATAGCTTCACATATCACTGTTAGAAATGATTGGTAGATCCTAAAGCAGCAGTTTACTTCAAAACTATGAAGAAGCCATGTCAGATGGGGTTTAGGCAATCACTGAAATCTACAGACTAGGACCATCTGAAAATCCAGAACCTATTTTGATCTGGTGTATTTTGTTAAAATGTTCATTTATTATTTTGAAGCACTCTCTTTAATCAGCTTACAAACCATTACAATCAAATATGCATTTAACATATTAAAAAGAAAGAAATATTGGTGTCATTTGTTCTAATAACTAAATGAAAGCATAACAACAGCACTTATTTAGTACTTTAATGCAGTTTTAGAATCACATTCTTTACATCAGAGATGACAACAGGGTAACTGCTGAACAGAATCCCAACATCTTCTGCAAAGACTTATGAAGGGGCATCTGCTTAAGCCATGGTGACACAAACATCTCCTGAAATCCTGAAAAGCTTCATTCTTCTTTTACCAGTTTGCTGCCCAGGGAAATGATTCCAGGATTCATAATTCCCTCCCTCTTACTGGTTTATAAAACAGATTTCCACCATACCATTTAGTTGTATATTACATAATGAAGTATTACACACAAAATCAGTACAATTACCCATTTTAGTTAGGAGTTGATACTTCCAGCTAACTGCAGACAAATTTTAGATCGAAGGTCTAGTGAGATCAGAATCAAACCGGACCCCTCACAGCACTGCCCTCTCGCTACACTGAATTGATGAGAAGTGCCATAGAACATATGTTAGAGCTTGTTTGCTGCTATTCAAGATTCAAGATACGTTATTGTCATTATGTCACCATAATGAAACTTTTGTTGAGGCTTGGCTTCAAAGACATGAGGCTTGGCTTCAAAGACATACATGAATTGCAACAAACATAATTAAAAAACACAAAAAATTAAGGACCCATTTTGCAAATTATAAAAACATTTGGAACACTTTTTTTCCAGTAATTCTGACAAAATTTCAGCCTCTGCAAAATTAAAGACTTGGAGATTTTAAAAACACTTATAAAATTTAAACCTATACTATGAAGACATCTTTAATTTAGAAGCTTCTCCTGGTGTCCTGGTGTCCTGTTGTCGTCATCCACCCAGATCATCCACCCCGCTTTGCCACTCCGGCTGGAATAGAAGTTGGCCCAAATGAAGGAAAAGAAAGTGACAATAAACAAAAAAGACAGGGTCAGCTGATCATAACGGTGTTATCCTTGTGCGACGCAAAGACACTTAAATATTTAACAATAATGTGTTTTTAAAGAGGTGGAGAACATGTCAAAAATGACTAAGCAGAGAAAAAAATCAAGAAAACAAAAAAAGGGGAAAAAAATCATTCATTACTTACCATTTTTCCATTTGGTCAAAGGAAGGTGAATCCTGCACAGTCGCAACTCTGACGTGCAATGGTGGCATCATCATGACATGTGAGTGTTCTGCTGGAAGAAGGATGGGTGCACTTCACCTTATCTATGACAAGATCAGGAAGGAAATAATTGTTGGCAACCATGACTAAGCTCTGGAGCCTTTGTTTTACTGCAAAATACAAGCACAAAGAAAGAATTATGTTTTAACTGTGCACCACCAGAACAAATAGAAAGAGAGTAAATGAGCTATAACTACATTTTTGTATCTGGAGTTACACATGTATTAAAAAAATTAGAAGGACGAGCAGAAGGACAATGAGTAAGACAGGTTGTATAGCAAACCTAACCTTAACCTTAGTGTTGTAGATGCACTATTTTCTGTCGAGGAGGTCATTGAAAGCCACCAAGATACAGTTGGTTGATGACATCTGGACACCCCTTTAACCAATTTGAAAAGAATTAACAGTCACTACAGCACTTTTAGATTCATTAAAGCTGTAAAAGGCCACAAAGAAGGCACATAATTCAATAAAAAATAAAGCTGATTGATAAAATGAAGGAAGTCTCACATACTCCATCTCCAGCTGAGGCTGGAATGAGAGTGGCAGCACAAACTCCTGTTTTCATCAGATAGTAGTCAGCATTAACCCCGGCGCACACACAAACTGTTAGGAGTTGTATTCTTGAACTGATTCTAAAACAGGCTTTTGAATACTTGAAGACTTGGGATAAAAGTTGTTTTTTTTCCATTGGCTACCTATAGCAGACCATGTGATCTTTACATAAAAGGTGGACATTCATTTATGACAACATGCTGTTTATTTGCAATAGGTCAACTTACTCAACTTTGGAAATACAACAACGTAGTGTATGGGAAGTTGTGCGAAGCTGAAATAGAAGTAATTTTAAATTCCCATTTCCTCCACTTCCTGTATGCTGTGTTTCACCTCAGCTGGTGAATCTAGCAAAAACAATTATTATTTCTGTCCACAATTAGCTCATCTGTTTGTACCATCTGGACTCAAAGATAAACTTACTGCAGACTCACTTAGATGGTTACACATCATACAATGTTGTAGTAAAGACTACAGAACTTTTTAAAATAAAAGATAAGTACATGTGTTCGTTAAAAACAGGCTGGTCATCAAAACAGTAAGCTCCCAACTGGTAGACATCAGTGACTATTATACTATGCATACTTAAGTGTAACTTTTTTGGCTAATGAGAACACTTGATAGGGCTATTTTGAAAGAAGGTGGTTTACTTGTTTCTGTCTTACATCAGTGACAAAGGCTCAACAATATGTTGCCAGGCCAGCTGTGCTTGACAATGAGTTTTATTTTTTTACATTATATTTATACTTTAGTGAGTTCATCACTGGTGCCTGCAATGGAAGCCATGGTGCTAGAGGGTGGCGTGGGGGCGCTGCAGAATGTGGCGGTGGGAGGGTTAGGTCCTCTTCTTGGATGTGGGGTCACCGGCATTTGTTCTGGGGCGTTCTGCCTGTCTCCACCCCTGGAGAAAAGTGGACCACCTCCTCGGTCCGGGTGCTGGTTATCCCTATGGGGTATCGGCACCTGGACCTGGGAGTATTGAATATGGGGAGCGTGAGTGAGTGTACGACGTCCATTGTTGTTTGTCTTTGCGTTGGGTCTTGGGCTGCTCCCTGTCCTGGATCAGTTTAGGCCCCCAATCAAATGTGCGGCCTGTTTCCTCCCCGCCACACTACCTGCCGGTGGTTGGTGTCTCTGCCTGCCGTAGGGCACCCGTGTACCTGTGGTTCTCTGTGTAAGGGGCTGGGTGCTTTGGTGTGTGCTGGCTCACTCCTGGTGGCTGCTTGCCGAGACCTGGACCCCTGTGCTCTGTCGGGCCTCTGCATGGGGAGTGATATATCCCAGGGTCTCGGGTCTCTGGGTCCATGGCTGGATCTGCTCCGGCATTGACGGTTGCCGACAGTACCTGTGGGCGCATCGCTGCAGCTCCCTGGGGCTTCTGCACTGTGGATGCTGGATGGTTACCCTGGTACTCTCCCCTGCTCTTCTCTGGGGTGTTGCAGTATCCCCGGCGGTGGTTCCCCTGGGGTTCCTGTACTATGGGGGGCCTTTGGACGTCTATGGCTCAGATCTCCTCTATATCTGTCCCAGGTCCAGGGGGGGCAGGTCTGTGGCTCCTCAGACTCGCTATTGCATAGTTTTATGGAGAAGCCTTGTATACACAAGCGTGATCACACTCAGACCCACAGGTATTACCAGATACACAAATGTTCTATATTGAGCTGCATTTACCACTAAATATATCTTGCAGTGATAAGCACCATGGACTTTTCGGTAAAAAAGCTGTTAATGTGAATGTTTCTGCAGGTGTAGAAGCCAGCAGGGTGTTATCTTGTATTCTCTCCATCCTTCTTCAGTCCTCCTTTCTTTTCTCCTTCTCTCCCCTTTTCCTTTTTTCCCCACCTCTCTTTCTTTCGTGCTTCTTTTTTTGTTCCTTTTCATTTCTGTCTCCGTGTCCTGAAATAATCCCAAAGCAGTTTATAATAAAGTTTCTTCATAAATATCAAGCAGAGTTTTAAAGCGTTAGCTGTAATGCTCCACTTGTGAAAGTAAATCTGTTGGGGCTTTTTCTTGGCACACAGACAACAATTCTGTGCACTACTCTGCCAGACAGGACACAATAAAAAAGAAAAAGAACTGGTTAGGACAAGCAGCGCTTCCTCTGTCAATAATATGTTCTCACTAGCATGCAACACCCTGCCTCTGAGACTACCTCTGCCTCCTCCTTCTTTTTTTGTGACAAGAAGCAACACTCAGGACGCATTTCTTCTCCCGCAACGTTGTTTTAGCGTTAGGAAACCACCGCATAGGTTCAGTGCCGCCACAAACTGGCTATTCAAGATTACAGCGGCTGTTATAAAATTAATGAATAGAGACATGCCAGACATGTCTGCGGCAGACATGTGGATGTGAATTCCGTAATAAACGTTTAATAAAACTTGCTGCCTAAAAAGTTAATCTAGCTTAATATATTTCACTTTTTAAAGCCCTCAATGTTAGACTATTGGGCATAGACAAAAATAACAATATTTCCACTCAATACATTTTTCTACATTAATAGCAGAAGCGTTTGGGTTTGTGAAAACTTTGTTTGATTTGTAAAAGTTCCATAGTGTCTTGGCAGGAAGAAAGGCGGAAAGAGAAGGCGAAGAGATGCAGTAAATGGTTCAGGAATTGAAGCCAGAACTGCTTCATCAAGGACTAGAACTTTCCTGCTATAGTGCACCTGCTCTACTACTGAGTCACTCATTGCTTCATCACTTTGCTTTGTATTATTATCCCTGCATAATTCTCAGATTGTTCTTGTTTTTTTTTTTTTTGTTTTTTTTTTTTTAGTTAATTCATAACATCCTGAAACGCGGGGCTGTGAAGCCGTAAAGATGGAGCCTGAAGGTTAATCCCACTGTCTTCTCCACTGTAAATAACAACGCATAGTTTTTATTTTTCCCCCTTTACATATTCCTCATGACTTATAATCAGTTCTTTAAAACGTAAATGTTTATTATCTTTTCTTTTTATTCTCAGCTATTTAAAATGTTCAAAATAATGTTTGTGTTCATAGATATAAAAATATAACACTGTGCATAAAAAACACTATGGCAAATACAATTTGTTTGATTTATTTTTTTTAACAAATTAACCACTAACATATGAATTATCTGAACAAAATAATTTTTTTTATAGTGAAAAATAATAATAAATAAACCAAACATTAACATTACATATCATCTGACAGAATTACAGGGGTTGGACAATGAAACTGAAACAACTGTCATTTTATTGTGGGAGGTTTCACGGCTAAATTGGACCAGCCTGGTAGCCAGTCTTCATTGATTGCACATTGCACCAGTAAGAGCAGAGTGTGA
>JAHUTJ010026297.1:0-17054 GCA_036250325.1 Characodon lateralis | reverse complement strand
GGTTTGGTGTAAGGTAGGACCTGTTTAGCCCCAGAAAACCCCATGACAGTGGTAGTCCTTGTGGAGAGGGTGGTAGGAGGGGCTCGTTGAATAGTTGAGCGTGTGGCCCCAGTGTCAACCAAAAAAGGAAGATTTTGTCCCTACACCGTCACGGATAGTAAGGGGTCCTCAGTCCCTCTCTCCGGGGGGTTCTGTGGGGGCCCTCAGTAGTGGTCCGGCCAAAGACTCGGTTCATCCCGGGCTGGCAGTTGAAGTGGAGGTTGCTGCTGCTGCCCCCCATGTGGTGGACCACCCCATCCTCCGTACGGGCGTCGCCCTGGGCCTCCTCTGTGTTCATACCCACTGGCATGTGTCTGTGGTTTGTATGGGTAGTCTCTGCTCCAATGACCCTGCTCCTCACAGTAGTAGCAAACGTCAGCACCCCCCCATTGTCTTGGTGGTCCTCCACGGAATCCACGGCCCCTTGGCCCGCCCCTGCCCCTGAACCGGCCTGGTTGGGCATGATAAGAAACAGAGGTTGCAGACCTCGGTGCAATTGTGTCCTGATGGCCAGGAAAGGGAGGAGTCTGGGGGCCCTGAGAAACCGCACCTTCATACGTTATTTTGGGAGTTTTGTTGTCTTTCTTCTTTTCTCCTGCTTTCTGCTTTGCTTTGGCTAACTGCATTTTTAGCAATTGGGACTGCAGGGTCTTAAGTTCCTCCTCATCTTTCTTATGGTCCTCCCTTATTTTGGACAGGTGATGGATCAGATGGCAATCCCAAGTTCCAGCATCCGCTCCAGCCATGTCAGGATTGTCGTCCATATTGGCTTTTACCTGATGGGATAGTCCTTTAAGGACAGCATCTCTGAACCAGTCTCGTTGTGCCCCCTCATTAGCTGGGTTAGTTCCTGTCTGAGTTTGCCACATGGATTTGCACTGGTCCAGGTATTCCCTGGGGTTAATTTTAGGATCCCATTCAAACTTGGGTATGGTCCATCCCCTGGTTACAGGGTACACTTCTCTCAATGCATCACCCAGCCAGCGGACATGCTGTGTGAAGGGGTCAGAATCCTGGGCTCTTGAGGTGTAAGCAGCTGTCTCAATCTCCCTACATGTGTGGTGTGGCATGCACCGTCCTGCCACTGCTCTATAATCTCCCAATGCTAAAGTAGTCCCTGCTGTCAGGGCGTCCAAAGTCTGGAGCCACACTGCTGCTCCTTCAGTTATGGGGGGCAACTTGTCACAGAGAGCCGTAATGTCGCCCAGAGAAAAAGGTTTATACCTACGGGGGGCTCCAGAGCCTTGTTGCTGTAAAAGGGGATAATTGGCTTTTGGGGCATAACTAAAGCCGTCTGATTTAGCTGCTGCTTTGCAGGCTAAATGGCTTCTGGACTGTACAATTCTCGCGCTGTCGGGTGGGGCAGGCTCTTCAGGCCTGTCTGGATGAGAGTCTGCTCTGTCTTCTTCATCTTCTTGTGGCATGCTGGGCCTGTTTTCCTCCAGGGCTGCCGCTGGGGTGGATGTATAACAGGGTGTGGGTGTGGGACCAGGGTGGGGCACAAAACCCCTGGTTTCCATGTTCCACTCAGTAGTAGGGTCACTGATCCCACCGGTTCAGTCTCTGATCCTTCTGTGCCAGGGCCCAAGCTGGTTGTCCCGAATGGTGCCCTTGCCCCAGCCTCTGAAAGTGGAGAGGCCGGCTGGGAGGATGGCTGTGGAGGCGAGTAGAAAGGGTTTGTTTTACTCATGCCTCGTTGTTGCTGTTCTTCTCTTTCTCTTACCTCTCTGTCCTGAAATGCTCTCTTTTCTGCATCATACAAGGAACCTGCAGCTACTGACATGGATGAGCTGGAACATTCGCTGAGAGATCCACCTTCATCAGCTGGGATGTCCAGGCCATGTACTACAAGTGTTCCATGTTCTACCTCCAATATGGGGTACAATCCACCAGGGGGCGGTGTGGGTGCACCAGTGAGTGAGTTGTACTTGGAGGAGGGTGCATACGGGGGAGGTGTGTCTGGGCTCATCCCCTTAGCTGCTTTCGGCCCCTCCTTCTTGGCTCCTCCCTTGGGTTTCTGTTGCTTCATGGTGTGTTCTCCTCCTTCATGTATCAAAACCCTGTCTCCCCAGAAGCGCTCTTCTTTTTCCCATTTTTCTTTCTCGGTCCTGCGCTTACCTTTGGACCACACGTTAGCTTCATTCCACTTACCTTCTGCTGCCTGTCTAATTTTCTTGGCTGTATTCATTTGCTTTTCCAACCAGCCACCCAAATTCTGTCTGTCAGTCAACTCAAGTCCATCCTTTTTCATTGCTTCCCTTACCTTCTTTTCCATTTTCTTTTTCATCTTCTCACCTTCTTCCTTACCTCTTGTTTGGTAAACCAGAGCTTGCATGTTAATCAATTGGGTCTCTAAATTTACCAACACTGGGGCTGCAGCCCCCCCTCCAGAGTCATCCATTAATTCCCGGTCAAATTCCCCTTCCATGTTTTTTTAAAATCCTGTGAAATTAATGTTCAATTAACGCTTCACAATATGCATGAAAAATCCGCTTATCACTTTATTGTGCTTGTTAACAACACAGTGCATTTACTCAACCGCAATGGTGGGCCTGCTCCCCGCTGGCTTCACCCAGTCACACACACTCACACAGTCAGCGCTCCTCACAGTCACTCCTGTTTAATATCAGCAAAAACACTTAATATTCACAATCTGCACTGCAGATGCCTATATTCAATAAATGCTTTTTATTTTCCCTCAAATAATCAAAAATCCAACCGCATTTTTAATTCAGAATTATTGTACAATTATTTAACATCGACTCCAATTACCCGTCGCTTGTGAGGACTGTAATCCCTCCGGTGTCCACTAGATGGGCCTCTAACCCTTCTTAATCCTTTGTGGTTTGCCAAGTCACGGGCCTTGAACCCAGCTATATCTTACTGCTTCGTCAAACAATAAGTTGAGACGCCACTCTCAGCAATTTTAAGGCCTCTAACCTTTTTCAGCTTTCATATTTTGCCAAGTTACAGATGACACTCTTAGCAATTAAGGCCTCTAACCTTTTTAAGCTGTCGTATTTTGTGAAGTTACGTACGCCATTCTCAGCAATTCTTATCTGATTCCATTTAACACATCCAGTTAACGCACACTCTTTTACAGTTTTGCAGAGTAAAATGACATTCAGAACCAACTGACACCCCGGTTAATTTAGCCTACACATAAGTTTAATTGGAGAGTTTGATAAACAGGCTCTACCTTACCTTTGATGATTTGTGGGCGCCCTAGATGTCAGGAGGTTCGGGTGTCACACTCTCTTTTTATCCGAATTCCCTGATTCAGCCGTGAATCACGTCGGGATCTCCAAAACTGTTGAAGTACCCCCTTACCAGGGTCTTCTGCGCGTTCGTTTATTCACCGTAACCTAGAGGAATTCACAACACATTAGAATAACACGCCCAGACACCATTGTATTCAAGTTAAATACTTGGGCCCAGGAAGAGAAACTCATGTAGGTAGGACACACCGAGACTTCTTCTGAGCTCTCTCACTGGGCTGGGTTCTTTTTTATTAAAACACACACGGAAATGGGCAGCGCCCCTGTTTACAATATTTCTCTACACATAGTCACGTACACACTTTTCCAGCTTACCATATTTACACAGGTGTTGTACTACAGCTGCATCCCATTTCTACTGATATGAGCAGGGAGTAACTCTGTCCGTTGCCCTATCACTAATTTTCACACACATGCAGTTCTCAGTAATTTTCCACTTCACCATACCCCTGTGAGTAATACTTCTGCAGGCCACACAATGTCTTATACTAACACATTACACATTTTATTTCCCACACTGGTTTTGAACATAGTAATAATGCACACACATAATATATTTCCACACTCACTACGGTTCATGAGGTTAGGTGTTTTGGGCAGAGACAGATTTAGAATGAAATTATCTAAATGTTTTTCATTTTATGAAGTTTTGTTTGTATTGAACTCAGCTATCTTGGTGCTAGCAGGCTATCTGCAGCACACGTGTTCAGGTTGTGTTCTTTGTGTGTTTTTAAAGTTAAGACAAACTTTACTTGAAGGGTGATTTTAAACAGAAGATTGATCATAACGCGGCGTCCGCGCTTATGCATTTTAACCCTTTTATTAACGGTATTTTAAAGGTATGTGTTGATTCTGGTGCTAAGCTATTAGCTTCTTTTGTTAGCTCAAATGCTAACCGGTAAGAACACCTGCTTGCTACTAAAGAGTATTTAACAGAAAGGTTGTTAGTTTTCAAGCTAGTGAATAATAGTCCCTGAACATCATTTACTAGATTTGATAACTAAGTAAACACCATTAAGCCCCATTTCTCCAGAAATATTTGGCTCTTTTCCAAAATACTCTCTTAATAATATTTCTTCAAATATTATTTCAATAAATAAAGGCAGCTAATTAGACACCGTTGAGAAATGGTCATCCAGAAGGTTGGTTTTATTCAGCAGATCATTATTTAAAATATTATTTAATTAAAATAATATTTTATCTGATCTTGCATTGTGAATGCTTGTCTAAATGTTTGCTGATTATTGCCTAAGTTAGTTCAAAGACTAACTTAACTTCACTTCCAGATTCTTCAAGATAATCCTTGGTTCTCAGACATAAACATTGCATAGTAATGTTGCATCACTCTTGTTGGTCATGTTTTTCAATCATCTTTAATCAACTTGTTTATATTGTACATAGCCCATTAGTCCTCCTTATTCTTTAATTCTGCTTGGTAGTTTAGTTGGATTGTTTTAGCATAGTAAAGAGTTTGTTGATTGAAATATGTTTGACTTTGAGTTGACTTATTTTTGTTAATAAATTCTTGTATTTTAAGAAATTGTGTGAATTCATTCTGTGTGTGTGCAGAGTTTTGCTGTTCAATAATGTCAGAGCTTGGCTCATCCCTTTCAATTTTGTACTAATACCACCACCTTATTGGGCTGGTATTCACAGGACAACCCTTAACAGACCGATATATTATTTAATAAAATATTAAAGTATTAATATTCAATAATATATTCATATTCATAATCACAGCAATACGGATTCAGGGGGCTCACCTTGTGCAATGTTTTACTCACAACCTGGCATGTACAAAAATGAATGTTGCGTGGAAGTGTGCGTAAATCCACGCAAACTTTTGACCTGCCATGAAAATGTGCCTAAGCCATGTAAACTTTTTCAATCGACAATAATAACTACAGAAAACTAAAACTCACCTAAATCCACTGAAATATGACTCCAGCTAACTCCAACCCTAACCCTAGCTTAATGTAATTCATGTAGCATCAAACCTTTCTCATGAGCTTGAGCTTGTATGGTTTAAACCAGAGCGATGCAACTGAACTACATTTAGCCTCATACAATAACATAACACACATCAGAAAATGATGGAAACAACCTCAGTTGGATGTAAACTGAAACTCCCTGTGTATTTGTCACATGTAGATGGAAATGCTCATCCGTCTATGCACTGAGGAGCATAAAATATATGTGAATCATCTAAGGGGGACTTTCATTCTCACTGAGAAAGAAAACATGTTGGATTAGCAGATTAATTCCTAACAAGTCAGGTTTGATGATTCCTGCGGTGGACAAGTTGTAGACAATCACAGATGTCCATAAATAGCTGCGTAAAGGTAATCGTAACTGTGGAACGATGGCTTTGGCACAGGTGGAGGATAGAAGATGTCAGAGGGAACGTTTGATTCAGAGATTTTACTGACCAGCTGGGACATGATGATGCATGGCTTATCGGACGGTTTAGATTGCCCAGGGCAATTATTTTGAGGTTCTGCATGGAGTTGACTCAGTGTTACAGAGGGAAGTTCTCACTATGCCCTTGTCCTTTCAACCGGAGCTTTTCAGAGCGAGCTGACTGACAGGTCGGGTATTTAACAGTCATCCCTGAGCCGGGTAATGCCAGCCATATGGGACAACCTCATCCGTATGTTGCTCAGATATAAAAATTTCCTCTAAACTATGGCTCTCATTTGCAGCGATGAACCGATTTCTGAATGTAATCACAGCTATGGACTACACTGATATTGCTATAAGGGTCAAGCTGTAAGTGAATATGAATTTATGAATAGAAAGGATTTTCATTCAATATATGTGCAACCTATTTATGACGCGCTAATGTGTCTCATTAATGCAATGGCACGTTGGCCTCCTCAGCTCATGATTCCTTTATACTATAATAATTATAAGTGTTGAACAAACCTTCGTGCACAATGGCTGGCTTCTATGTGATTTTCTATTTTTTATGTGGCTTCCTGAATGGTTTTAAAGTTCTTCACATAGTGTGTGTGGTGACAGTCTTCCAAATTGAAATATGGGAGGAATATTCACATCGTTGTAATGATCAGCACTGAGCTGTAATTGAGCTTAGTACAGCAGCTAGAGTGCTGTATAGATCTGATGCAGATATTGTCGAACTTAACGGGTTCGGGCCAACAACCTTTTTATTTCTAGACAGGTTTGATTTGCTGGTTTTATTCAAGAAGTTGTTGGTTAGCTGTAACTGCCTACAAATAGCCCTCATGGTGTGTAGACACAGTCTTTCTTAGCATATTTCCGCCAATAGGAACCAGTTGTTTGACTGTCACAGCACCGTTGCCATGGTTATTTGGACATGTGATGGGTGACTTCCGGCTATTTATACTACTTTGCATATGTATTCAGGGGGGGTCCAAGTGCCACGTGCAGATCCATTGCAAATTGGGATGTATGAAAGCTACGTGTGCGGTGATATATCTACACAGTTTTGTACATTTGAATTTTTTTGTGCGCCGCTGGTTTCAGAATTTCTCCCTACCGCAAACGTTTTGTATGAAAGCTGTGCACTCTTTGTAAGTGAGGCGCCTGGACATAATGAGCACAATTAGTAGAGCTAAATATTTTCAGGTGTTTCAAGTGGTTTTCAGTTGATGACGTTAAAATCTTTCGTGTCAATCTAAGCAGTGTTAAGCATTAGGAGAATCAATGGCTCGCTGGACATACTTTGTGTACTTTTTTCACTGAAAGCTGTCCATCACAAGCAGGCATCTGGAATTGGCAAACACATGCACAAACCTGCACTAAATGAGACAAAAGGAAGAAAACTGATTTGGTGCCACTCTGTCTGCGCGGCCTCCTCATTCAGACGTCTGTAAACAAACTGAGCATACACAGGGCAAAAATCCGCACAGAGGTAGAAGTCATCCAGACATACACACAATTCCTACATTGGATTTAAAAAGATGTTTTGGACAAATGCTATACACACCTGTCCATTCGTGCCTATTGTTCCTCCACAGTCTGTAAGCAGCTCAGACATGTGGTAGTAGCTCCGGAACTCCCAGAGACATGCTTCCAGGTTCAGGTTCTTGTAGAAGCGCAGCGTGCTGTTCCCCCGCAGAGAGCTGCTCAACTGGTATGGCGCAGACTCTCCAATGCTCTCAGGGCTCTCTATCGAAGCGGTGATAAAGCCGTGACCTGTGGTGACCTCACTGAAATCAAGCAAATTTGAGCAGCGGTGGTTTCCGACTCGGGTTCCATCTGGACTAAGAGTCAGGTCAAAGTTCGTGAGGGGTCGAGTGGAGATTACAGGAAGCATGCCTGCAAAATTTACAAACAAAAGAGTCCAGGCATGTCCAACTATCTTTGATACAGAGATACAGAGCCTCACAAAACTATACAGACCCTTTGAACTTCTTCAAATTTTCTCACATTAAAACCACCAATTTTTTTTTTTTTATTATTGGGGTGTCAAAGACCAACATAATGTGGTCCAAAATTGTAAAATGAAAGGAAAATCATACATGCTCTCAAACTGTTTGCAAACAAACCTGAAAAGTGTGCCTTACATTTGCTTTTAGCCCTCCTGAGTCAACACTTAGAACCTCGTTTTGCTGCAGTTACGGGTGCAAGTCTTTTGTAGTATGTCTCTACCAGCTTCTTTTAGACACTAAAATCTTTGCCCATTGTCCTTGCCTGGCTTGTCCAGTTAGGTGGACGCCAGTGTCTTAGTGCGTCAAACCACTTTCCATTTTGAAATGATGGAAAGAACAGTACTCTTAGAATTGTTTAGCACCTGGGATACTCAGAGCCGGCCCAAGGTAAATGCAAACTAAGCAGCTGCCTGGGGTTGTTTAACCGTCAGGGGTCACTCAAAAATGCTTGAATCTGAACGCATTTTAACACAGTCCATTGTTCTTCTCATCCACAAAGAGTTACATTTGTTTATTGAGAATGACTTTTAAATTTGATCTGATAGTTACAGCCTTGATGAATTCAAAATACTTTTAATTGTTTAAAATCTTAATTTAAGATTTAAAAAAATTGGCACGACATGTTACCAAATAATTATCAATTTCAATAAATCTGTATTGAAACACTGTTAGTGGTGGTGAAGGTTTTAATAGGAGAAAGGCCCCCAAATCAAGTTCTGCTTAAGGCCCCGTACAACCTTGGGCCAGCTCTTGGGATACTGTATTACAATCTGGCCCTGTTGTTAAATTCTCTATAGTTTTATCCTTGGCATGCTGTGTTCCTTGTCCTTCATGAAGCAGTTTGTTCTTTAATGTTCACTGATAAAACTCTGAGGCTTTCACAGAACAGCTGCATCTACAGTGGCATTTAATTACACGGGTTGACACCTTTTAAAATTAGCTTATATCTAAAGGCAATTGATTGCACTGGATTTTATATAGGGATTATCAGAGTAAAGGAGGCGTAATACAAAAGCATGTTCCAGTTTTCAGATTTTCGTTTGAGAAAAACAATATTAACAAATCCTATATTATTTTTCCTTCTATTGAAAAATTTAGCAGAAAATTGTATAGGTCTATCACATAACTCATAATAAATCACAGTGACTTATTAAGCAACAAAATGTGAAAATGTCTCATGGGTATAAAAATTGAAGAGAAAATGGTAACATTTCTAGAAGTTATAAGTAATTTATAAAAAAAGTAAAATCAAAACTCTTAATTTCAAGTAGTAGCCTTGCTGCAGGTCTTTTTTTGCCAGCGTTTGATCAATATTCTGGTTGCTATTCTGCTCCTGATTCCCAGTTGTGAATGTTACTCACACTACATTACACTTGAGTTCATCTGTGGAAGCAGGCCTGCCTCCAGCTCCAAACTAACCATCTATGTGAGGCATGGTGATGGTCACTTTGATGAGGTTAGGGTGTTTCAGGTCATCTGTTCCGGTGTAGTGCAGCTTTGCAGAGAAGGGTTCAGCACCTACAGTTCCCATCTTGCGAGGCAGACACATACCTTTTTATGATGGAAAAAGAAAGCAGAGACACAAACATATACTGCAAATCAAAGACAAAACTGCTCATTGAACAATGTGCATGGGTGTTGTTTTAAATGGAAAAAATAGATTTGGTAATTTATACACGAGTGACACAACTATTACCAAGTCAGGTAGCGATTTCCAGATTTGCAGAACTACACTGCCACCACCCAGGGAGAGCAGGTTTGGACTTGTTTTCAGGATGTGTAGGTGGAATGAGTGCAGCATAAATGATTGCATAGCAACAGCAAAAACCAAGATTTATTTTCTCTTTTTGAGAAATGACTGATAGCTTTGAAAAATTCTCAGAAATCACAGCTTTTAGAAGCACTGAATCATGAAGTGTTATAATAAGCGAAAAGAATGCATGTGTTATCAAAATGTTATATTTTTGCATAAATGTGATACGTTTGGTAATGAATCACTCTAGCTAGCAATCTAAAAGTGGGTTTTTAAACAATCACTAAAGTAGAAAAAAAGAAACCAATTTAGGAAAGAGACAGAAAGATTATTCTTGATAATTTATTTATTGTGAAGTATTACAGGAACTGTTACACATCCTTGAGTGGGTAAATGTAGGCAAGGAATAGCAATTCATTTAAATAGGGGCCTTCAGAGTAAACGAGATGAGAACAAGTAAGTCGATTTTTTAAAAACAAGGTCTATAAAAAGATATTACAGAGATTCCTGAAATATTGAGAAAGGAAATTCATCACTGATGTTTCTCAAATCATCCTTAGTTACCATCCCTAAAGAGAAGCTCATAAACAAAAACTTCTCAAGAACACTATAGGTGTGTTGCACTCTTAGGCCCTCTTCAGTCCTGATATTAACATGTATCCTGGCTGATTCAGGTACAAGTAAACAAGCTTTAGGTACCATCGGGTCAGTGCATGGAAAAATAAATAAAATCATTCATTTGTGTGAAATAGAAAAAATACAAGCAGTTTGTTTCTGTATGAAGCGGTGAATGACACAGTGCAACCTCTACCCTGTCTCTTACTGTGCATTGCTGGTCAGCTGGCTGCAAGAAAACAACGGTGGAAATGCAAGAAGGCACCGTGCAAACTAAAAGACTTTCACTTATCTCTCATATTAAGAGTTATGTACAATAGAATCTGGGTTACAGGAGCATGGGGGTTTGGCAGCTGGGGCCCACTGGTGCCTGGGGTTCTAGCTGGTCTGGCAGGTCTCTGGGTCCTGGGCTGCTGACAGTGGGCTCACTTCACCTGGTTGACCTGGGTTCTCCCAGACTGGTCCCGACCTGCAGGGCAGCCACCCTGTGGGGACTCCCCCCAAATCTTCAGACTTACCCAGGTGTGATATTAACTAACAATTAAACACAGAATTTTACAGCATCCCTGGAGTTTACTAAGATTTTATGGACAAACCAGAATACTGCTGTTGTTTAACCTATTTATGCTTCTTTTTTAAAGAGAAGTATAATCTATGCAGGCATCCTGTTGCACTTTGCATTTCATACTCTGCTTTTGCAAGCCTCTGCTTGGTTTACTTCAGCCCCTCCACCAGCACCCCCTGTGGCTCCGAGGTCAGAGACCCTCTCTTCACTTCCCTACCAAAGACATATTGACAGGGATAGAGATGAGCTCATCTCTATCCATGCCATGTTTAGCAGCATGCCCATGAAGTCATGTTGCCAAACTCAAACTTATACTTTATTGGCTACATAATATGTATTTATACCTTTACACGAGTTGTTTGTAGCATTGCTGGAAAGTAAATGACTGTCTACTGTTGCCGCATGCTCATCCAGGATGAGCAACTGCTGCAATCGGCTGGGTTTCCTTAGATAGAAAACATTTTACTAATCTGAATAATAAACTGAACTTGATTGCATTGTTTTACAACTAAAATCAAATTGGATTGTATGTAACTGGCTATAAATCTGTCTGTATGATAGGATTGAATTGACATTTTTGTAAAGTTTCTTGAGACAATATTTGCTCTGAATTGGAATTATATATATATAAAAAAACAAATTAATCAAACAAACACTGTTCTGCAACAAACAGTTTTATATCTAATAATGTTTGTTTTTTCAATAATACTTTAATTTAGTAATAATTACAGTTAAAACTTGTTTTCATGTTAAGAAACCCACTCAAGAATTTAGTGATTTCTTGTTTATTTCAGGTAACATTATTTCAAAAACTTAAAAGGGTGAAAAAATAGGCCCAAAAGCCTGACTTCTCAAAGAAGAGAAGGTTTTACATGGCTCAGTATTATGCTTTATTGTGTCTTTATTTAATAGCCCATTTCCTGAAGATTCATAAGGCCTAAAGTACAAAGCTCTTTCTCTGTGCAACAAGGGGGCAAATCCGTTTGATTTTCCTCTGGAGAATTGGAAATGCACAGAATGAAGTTCATTCATTGTTTGGCTCTCACCTTCTTCTTGGCTGATGGTGACAATGGGGCTGCTGAGCTCCAAACCCTCCTCACCATTGGAATTAACAGCCCGAGCGGCGCACCGTACCCTCGACCCTGCCTGGAAGTAGACCGAGTCCAGCGTAATCATCTTAGCGGAAGTAAAGAACGTCTCAAAATCCACCTCCTTCATGGGGCTGGTGACGCCATTGGGGCCAGCTGGGGCACTGATGAGCCAGCGGTAGTGGGTCAAGGTGTTGTTGATGCGCTCACTGACACAGATAGAACCTGTCTTGTCATAATCTGGGTATTTTGGGTCGCAAGCCTGGAGGATGGGGCACAGGAGGAGTGGGTGGGTAAAAAGTAGAGAAGATAAAATCCACGTTTCAATGTGTTATGTTCTCATAATGGAGTGTTTATAATTAGCTTTTGGATATTTAGCAGGGTAGAGATAATCGATGGAGTGGTGAGCTTTAAAGAGGTTCTGCAGATTTGCTTTTAAACCTGTTGACACTAAGCCCCCTGGCGCAGCACTCAACACTTTTTTGTTATTTTATGACAAGACTACTTCATTTTGCCTCCTTAGGGAGCCTCCCAAGCAGCTGACCACACTGCAGCAAAACAAGCACATCCACACTCCTGCACTCAGTCCCTCACACACAAAAGCACTCAGGGTCCACACACAGCAGCCACCTGTGGATCAAATGACTTAGCACATCACCAGAACCCACTTAAGAGTCTCACTGAGCCTGTCTTTCGAGAGTGGAAGTGATTCTCTTGTGTATGAAAGAAGGAGGACTACAACCCCTGCTAAACCATAGACTGTTTCTTTTTAGTGAAAGGCTGGCCAAAACCAGGACGACATTTTGGTGATGCTGTCCTCATTATAGGGAGACCATCAAATCTGACTGTATATAGTTGGAGTAGTGCTATTTTTTTGTGAATTTCTTAAAAATAGCTTCAGAATCAGATGTGTTGCTTGACTTACTGTCACACAGATGACTGGGTAGCCAGCTGGTGGGTAGAGGTTGTCCGCCTTCCTGGCGACATCATCGTAATGAAGCAGTGACATGACATTGGGCAATGAAGGGAAGGTGACATCAGCCATGCTGTTGGACTCCTCGATGTAAACTATAGCTTTCATCACCTGTTCCAGAAAGAGTTTGAAATTAATGACAGCTACCTATCATTAAAATCTTTATTCAGTTTCTTCTTCTTCTTCCTGTACATCCCTTTCTGTTTCTGTCTCAGGCTCTTAGTGTGCTGGCTGCTCTTTCCTTTTCTTAAACGATCTATTATTTATTGTGAAATGTTTTCATTACAGCAAAGTGCTGCTGTTGTCTGTTCAGCACATTCCTGGAAAACAGATCCCTAGTCTCACAGGGACTGACCTGAATAAATATGGCTCTATATATCTTTTTACGCTTGCAGTTTGTAAAGCTCTACAAATTAAGTGTGATAATAATGTTGTTAGGGTTTGAAAACTTTTGTATTGTTTATCACTCATGTCTGCTCTAAGTGCTATTCCCTCGTACATGCCACAGAAAGGGAGATGGGGGAGACGAGTGAGTTATGCTTTTATCAGCAACATCTAGGGGCTGCTCTACCAAGTCCCCACTCCCTCTCTGTTTAAAATCAAGACACATGAACCCTAACCTTTCTGACCCCACGCACACACACACACACACACACACACACCCTGAATGTTTGTTGAACTGTGTGTGAACCAGCATGTATAAATAAAGAGAGAGGGGTGCCAACACTTTGTAGATTTGCACTGCAAGGTGTGATCTACCTCTTGGCAAGAAGAACAGAGACCCTGTGTCATACTTCTTTCCTCTGAGTTGACTAATTAATACCTAACAAATGTGGTGGTAAAAAAAGAATAAAAGCATAACTGACCTGGGTTTCAGCCACCATGTTTTCATCAGGCTTTAGATGGACCGTAAAAGCCTCCCTCATCTCTCTGATTCCATCGAACAGTACCTCCACCTCTAAGACATGCCGCTTCTCCCCCTGTTTAAACTCGATATCTGGGCACACACAAACAGCTTTAAATGCAACTAATGAATTGCACACAGAACAGGACAAAGAGATCATTACCAAAAGTGTTTGTGTAATGCAATCATATCTGGGATCTTTATGTTGCAACATAAACCCATGTCATCAAGGCCAGGGTTCTTTTTTATGTTTAATGAACATATCCTCTCGGGACATAAAACAAAAGGCAGTACAGATTAGACTAGACCAGCTACAGTACATTGATTGGCAATTCTGGTAAAGTTACGTGAAAAACTTTAAAGTAAACTAATCATTTATAGTTTTAGCATGATTCCAGGTTGAAAAATGTAAAGAAATAAAAAAATAGCTTGAGCACATTGATTCAGTTATTTAGCACTTTGTCTTTTTTCAAAGGATTGCACAATGCTAGATCACACAGTGAGAAGGATCTTTGAACATTTCTCTTTGCACAATCTCTCAGATTACCCAGACTTTTGGCTCCTCTTTAAAGTTCTCTCCTCTTCAGCTCAACCTAAAGCTTATCTATTGAGGTCAGGTGGCTAAGATTATGATGGAAGAAGGTTGATTTTCTGTATTGCTAACCATTTCTTTGTGGATTTGGTCATTTGCCTGGATCATTCTCCTGTTGAAAGACTCAATGATGACAGGTTCAAAGTACTGGTAAGAGTCTATTCGATCTTTATTCAAAATCTTCTGATGTTTTATAGAGTTAATGGTGCACTCCACTCAAATGGTGTCCAAAGGTTTTGTTCAAATGAAAGAACTTACTGGCTATGGATTTTTTTTTTCACTTTTTCAAAAATTTCATTCGCAAAAATACATTTATTGAGAACTTCTTTATTTTTACTAGTTCACCATTAAACTAAACAAACACTAATGAAACTATTGTGATTTTGTAAAAAACAAACAAAACAAAACAAAAAAACCAAAAAAAAAAACATTTTAAATGCCAGTTTTTGGGGTCATTTTTCTCTCTTTTTTTTTTGGTCTACATATTTTTTCAATCTTTTCTCAGTAACACAAGTGATATGAGTCACTATTTTTCAAAAACATCTGCTGTATTTAACCAAATTTAGTGAAAAAGTGCCACAAACTGGATGTTGGTATGTGGTAACATACATGATATACAAACACAAGCAAAAGATGTGGTTAATAAAAGACAATAACTTTGAGTTGTAACTAATACTTTTAAATTTAAGACCATTTAAAATTGCTTGCATCTTGTTTGAGAGGCCTCGCATCATTGAAAAAGGCAAAAATAACACCATCAACAACATTTCTACCAGTCTTGAATTGTTGTCAAGGGTCTCACAAAATAATTTTCGAATAGGCCACAGGCCACACTTTGGACACCCTTGAACTAGTCTAATCTGATAATAAACAGCAGACATTTGCATTGTCTTTGAATGTTTACATAATACTAATAAATGCACAAAATAAAAAAAAGACAGTAAGTTGCAAACAATGAGGGATTTAGGATATTTGCGCGACTTTTCACATATTTTGGTGAACATTTAGTATCTTTTGCACATTTGGGAAATATTGATTTTTCACAAGCACTTTCTGGACTTTTTTTGCATATTGTTAGATTCCTGCTAAGGTTCTATAGCAACTTCAATAAGAAGGTGTAAATAAAGTTTACCTTTAGACACAGGGTAATAATCTACTCCTGATACGGCCGACCCATCTTTCGTATGAACCCGAACCACCGACACTTTTGATGTGTCACCAACTCGTACGACAGGGATCCTCACAGTTACCACAGCACCAGCTTCCTTCGGTTCGCTAATGCTGAACTTGGCTTCCGTAAACCGGATGATAGGTTCTGAAAAATATAAACATAGCGAGTAAAGCAGAATAAATTCCTATCAATGTCTGATTGTAGGCATAAAACTTTTAACTGAGAACCATAGATTAAAATATCTGACCACTGTTCTTCATCCCACTTACTGTCAGCTGTGTCCTTAATTTTGAGCAGAGCCTCATTCTGAGATCCCACTGATGCACCAAACTGTGAGCTGCTCTTTGGTGTCGCTAAGACCAGCCTCAGCTCCTCAACTGCCTCATACACCGTATCATCAACCAGCAACAAAATACACAGCTTCTCCATCTCGCCTAAAGTGAGAAAAAGATTGTTGACACAAAACATGTAAAGGTTTTAATTAAATGCAGGAGTTACACAATTTTAACTGTTCCCGAAAGCAGTGGAGTTTACATAAAGAAAATCTCAAAGAAAATCATCCGTTGTGATGAACTTAAGAGTTTACAGGCTGATTCGGAAGAAGAAAAGAAAGATCTTGACAAAAAAACTGATGCTTTGGAGAATTTAGCTTGTTGTCACAGTAAGAGCAATTCTATTAAAGCCGCTAAATTTCTGCCCTTTTTTCAGTATACAAGGCTATTAGTTTTTCCGTTATACCATTAAAAAAAAGTTGTTTTTTTTTCAACGTTCTTGCATATATGTGCCAAAACACATATGCGTGTGACGTCTCCCGGTACGGCGGAGCCGGGGTCCCACCCTGGAGCCAGGAATGGGGTCGGGACTCACCGGAGAGCGCCTGGCGGCCGGGTAGCTCCTCGCGGGACCCAGCCGGGCCAATCCCGAACGAGAGACGCAAGGCCACCCCCCAGTGGGCCCACCACCTGCAGCGGGAACCGTGAGGGACTGGTGCAAAAAGGATTGGGTGGCAGACGAAGGTGGAGACCTCAGCGGCCTGATCCCCGGATGCTTAGGCTGGCTCTAGGAACGTGGAATGTCACCTCGCAAGGGGGGAAGGAGCCTGAGCTTGTCGGGAGGTCGAGAAATGTCAACTAGAAATAGTCGGGCTCGCCTCGACGAGCAGTGTGGGCTCTGGAACCCATCTCCTCGAGAGGGGCTGGACTCTCTTCTACTCTAGAGTGGCCCACAGGGAAAGGCGGTGGGCTGGGGTGGGTTTGCTTGTTGCCCCCCAGCTAAGCCATCTCATGTTGGGGTTTACCCCAGTGGATGAGAAGGTAGCATCCCTGCGCCTTCGGGTGGGGACTGGTCTCTGACTGTCGTTTCGGCCTACGGGCCTAGCGGCAGTGCGGAGTACCCGGCCTCCTTGGCGTCCCTGTCAGGGGTGCTGGATAGTGCCCCTCCCTGGGACTCCATTATTCTGCTGGGGGACTTCAACGCCCACGTGGGAAACGACAGTGACACCTGGAGAGGCGTGATCAGGAGGAATGGCCTCCCCGATCTGAATCCGAGTGGTGCTTTGTTATTGGACTTATGTGCTAGTCACGGGTTGTCCATAATGAACATCATGTTCAAACATAAGGATGTCCATCAGTGCACTTGGCACCAGGACACCCTAAGCAGGA
>JAHUTJ010026296.1:0-17062 GCA_036250325.1 Characodon lateralis | reverse complement strand
GAGATCGTGGCTATTCGTCACCAGGTCATCTACCTTCTAAAGACCCCTGAGGACTTAAGGCAGTGTCCCGTGAGTTTGCAGGGCTGGCACGCCACAGAGCTTTTCTTAAAGCTGTGGGTGCAATTGACGGCTGCCATATCCGCATCAGGTGTCCAAGCAGCCCTGATGGTCAGTGCTACAGGAACAGGAAACTCTTCCCTTCCATAATCATAATAATATTATTTTACTGGATTGAAAACCAACAACCTTTTTGGGTAGATGATCTTTAGTAAGCAAGCACGTGTTCTTAGCTGTTAGCAGTTAAAGCTAACAAAAGAAGCTGATAGCTTATCATTCGAATCAAACACATACCTTTAAAATACATTAATAAAAGTGTTAAATTGCATAAGCGTGGACGGTGTGTTGTGGCCGATCTTCTGTGTTTAAAATCACCCTTTAAATAAAGTTTGTCTTAAGTGTAAAACCACACAAACACAGAACACAAAAGTGAGCACGTGTGCTGAGCAGATAGCCTGCTAGCTCTAAGATAACTGAGTTTCAATACAAACAAAACCAAACTTCATAAAACAAAAAAACGTTTAGATTATTTCATCCTAAATTACTTCTCTCTGCCCATACCTAACCTTTCAGATGAACCGTGCTGAGGAAAAGTTGTCCGGCGACAAAGTTTGAAGAAAGCTCTGTGAATAAAGGGTTAGCTGCAGCTAACCTCCGTAGCTGTTGGGTGGGGCGGCTCACTCTGTCCGGCGACCAAACTGCACGTTACTGCCGTAACCACGGTGATGCATCCCGTTGTCCTTCCTTTGGGAAACTGCTTCACTCGGCGTTGTAGAGACAGGGTCTCTGCTGGGAACTCTCTGGAAACAGTTTGCTTCTGTGGATCTCAGAGAGAAAGTCAAGCAATACTTTTACCTTAATTACCCCCTTTCATGAATGAATACCGGATACAGAAACAGCAATTCATTCGTACTTAACTTAATGCATATGATAGCATGATAGTATGACACTCTTGGATCCAGTTTGAAGAGTTATGTCTGTTTGCCTGCAAAGAGACATTAGCGAGCTGTCTCTCCTATCCAGACCCTCTCGAGATCGGTGTGGAAGAGACAGAAGCTCTGCGAAAGCGGGGTTTAATTCAAAAAGTGATGTCACCGGAAGTCTGCTGTTACCCCTTTTCCTGGCTGTGCAGGAAGTAGGTTAATGAGATTTATTTTGAAAGTTCAAGAAAAGTTCGTACCGGACTTTCATGTTGTACCCATGGCTGTGGTCCCAACAGCTGTATGTTTAGGATTGTATCCTATTGGAAGGTAAACCTTTGCTTCAGTCTCAAGTCTGTTGCTGCCTGCAAGGTTTTCTTCTGGTATTTTTCCATCTATCCATTTTCTTTCATCTTTACATCAAGTCTGACCAGCTTCCCTGTACCTGCTTAAAAAAAGCGCCCTGACAGCAAGATACCACCACCACTAGTTGTCCTGTTGGCATACTTTCCTACTTGAGCTGTGGCTCTCTGCAGCTCCTCCGGAGCTATCATGGGCTTTGGGGGATGCTTCTCTAACCAATGCTCTTTGTTCAGCCTGTCAGTTTAATGGGTTAGGCATATCTTGGTAAGTTTGCAGTTAAGACATCTGCATTCCATTCTTTAGAGGGCAATTTAAACACTGTTGTATAAGATGTTCAAAGCTTGGAATAGCGTTTTAACAAGTCTCCGAGGCCTTTGCTGAACAGATAAAATTTAGTTATACATTGGTGGACTGGTTTACAAAATAGCTGACCTTTTAAGTAAATGATGGCACCAGATATTAAAGATGTTAGAGCAAAGGAAAACCACATTTCCTTTTCTTTCCAATTTATGCACTATTGTATTGGTCTACCAGATAAAAGAAACCTAAAATACATTGAAGGCTAAGGTTGTAAAAAGACAAATTGTGGAAAAGCTTAAATAGTACTGCCAGATTACGTTTTTAATTTTACGTATTTATAAATAATTACCTCATTTAAACGTGATAACAATAGAATGGCTTTGAAACAGATTTGTAATTCCGCGATTTTTTGTCCTTTTCTTCATGCCTGAACATGCCCGGCTAGCTCAGTCGGTAGAGCATGAGACTCTTAATCTCAGGGTCGTGGGTTCGAGCCCCACGTTGGGCGGCTCTGTTTTGGACCTAAAAGACCGTCTCAACAAAAATGCCTGCGGGTTTCCTTGATTCTTAACTACATGGACACTCTGAATGTGATTTACTGGTCTCGTTGAGAAAACGCATTCATTATTGGTGTTGCGTTTTGTCGTCATCAAATTCAGCAGCTTGTCACTAATTTGCATCCCGGAAGTTCTTCTCCTTACGTAACGAGGTCAAGATGGCAGCACGGTGCCTGTGAAAGGGTCGTACCAGAAGGCAGCTTTATGATCCTAAGACATGTATAAAGCGCCATGCAGCAGACTGACAGGTAAGATCAAGAGAAAAGCGGCATGTTCAGTCAACAATCTGTTTAATTTAAAAGACATCGTTTATTCTTGTAGGCTAAAATCAACCCAGATGCTAACGCTGAGGCTAGTGCAGCATGTAGCCTACAGGGTTGAGAGTTGGCTTTCATGGGAGACTACAAGTGATTTTGTGTGCCTTTCAGTTATCTTTTTCTATGCAAAACGGTGTTATTCGCTCACTATGACTATTTTGCTTCTGGCGGCATTGCTGAATAGCTAAACAGTTGTACAATTAACGCAGGTTAGCGTACTACTGTTAGCTGTAAGACTTGTGTGGAGGACAACAACAAACATGCTATAATCTGCGCAAGGAAGTGCACAGGAAATAAATCAGCGACAGTCATAAACCGCGTGTAGGTGAACACAAATATGCTTATTAAGCGTTTATATACACTGGCAACTATCACAAAATATAACACTCATCTATCCTTTGAGTAAACATAATGCACGATTAAGTGGCTGCCCATTCAGTATTTTGTGAAAATACTTAAATACAAAATAAAATAATAGTGATAAAATTTGTATTGAATTTGAACAGTTATTACAAGATGTTCAACTGTAAACAAAGCACGTTAATTCAAGCATGTCACATATTTTTCTTTCCTTACTTTTCTTCGCTTTGTCTATGACTTTAGGAAAGGTTATGTATCGTTTTACCCACTTTGGAGATATTTTGTGTCCACTTTGACATTAAGGAGTTGATATAACTTTCTAAAACCTGCTCATGGTTTACTGCAGGGAAATGTGTTTAATTTACTGCAAGACATATTATCTACCATAAGGAGATTGCTATTAGTTATTTTAGGTTTGGCTAGGTGTCATTATCTATCATATTTCATCAGAGACAGCTGGCCTAATAAGGGATTAGAAACCTTGGCAAATGGAAAGTGAGTGTGATATCAAAATATATATATACAATTTAACAAAGTACTTTGTAGGATTTGAGAATTTCCTTTATCATTTTTTTTCATAATTCATCAAAATGCATCCAAAATGATAAAAAAAAAAAAAAAGCCAAACTACCAAGAGAAATACATTTAAATGCAATGGATCACATTCATGGGTCTAAAAAGGCTTGTTTACACGCATGAAATAGAAGTGTGGCTGTCAGTTGGTTGGAAGAGGAGTTATAAAACCAAAGCCTGTTATTCTTTGTAGTATTTTAATACAATTTTGAGATAAATAGTATAAAAATGATTATATCTCATCTCTAATTAATTTTATTTCTTAGGATTTTCTTAAAGCATTCCTTAATTTTAAATTAAAATTACATTTTAAAGACATTTAATTTCCCTTTGGGATTAATAAAGTATTTTTGAATTGAATTGAATTGAATTAACCTATTCTATTTATTTTGGTTCTTATCCCTATTTGTTCATATCCCAGGTGACTCTTATGAAACTATAACAGATAATGGCTTCAGATTAAACCAAAATAACTCCTAATAGACCTCCCACAGTTATATGTTATGTATTGGAGTTATATATTCATACTTCCTTACATTAGATTATCAGTAGAGCAAAGGAAGTTGTTGTTAAAGGAGGTCCAAAACATCCCTTTGGAAGACACAAATGTACTAATGGCTGGTAAGAAATTTTGCCTCCTTTTTACCCCAAAAGTAATTCACAAAATGAACAAAACTTACTGATGAGAAATGGTAAAAAGGACCAGCGTCTACTGTGTACACACAAAATAATCAACAGAATGGAACTGCTTGAAAAATATGGAATAGTAGGGTGTTTCTCTTAATCTATTAATAAAAATGTTCCTGGCAATTCAATGGAGGAAGTAATGAAATAAGTGGGAACAGTTCCCATCACACTTAGAATGCTCAGATATAAAATGTGATTGAGGGAGGGCGAATCGAAGCTCCTGATTGTAATGTGTCTAGTTTCTGCATAGTATTAACACAATGTATTTCTGCGAGTTAAAATATTCGTACTGTTTAAAGGGATTTATTGTGTTTTTATTTTTCTTGCAGATTTTCTTGGTTTAAGAGTGAAACAGAAATTGGTTCAAATTGCTCCTCGATGTAAACAGACAGCTCGAAGTCTAATTTACCTGCACAGGAGAGATCCCTCAAACTTGCTGACATATCAGCATCTTAACTTCCTCAAACGACAGGTACCTTCACTGGACATTTTCAGTCTTTTTTTTTAACCCAATGTGTTGATTTATTAAGATGTCTCTCCTTTTATACCTTTAGGTGCTTAAATGTATGGACCTAATAATAAATCTTTGAACTATGTTGTCCTCGTTTGCTCATCATTTCCTGATTTTGTTTTGTAGTATGTTACCAAAAACAACAGTGAACTTCTCCAGCGTGCGATCCCCAAACATGACCTGACCGGTGTTGATGAAAAAGATGCCAGCGTCAAAAGGCAGGTGGAGAGAATACCGACTATTGATCCAGAGCTGGCAGAAGTTGTTCTGCTGTCGGAGGATGTAATCCATAAAGCACAGCTTAAAAACTCCACCATTAGGCCTGCTTCACAAAATGTGGCAGCTCCGCAAGGTTCTGTGTCTCATCTTGCTTCAACCAGGGGTGAGCCCCCGCACGTTCACATCGAGACAGAAGAGGCGAGGCAGGCCCGTCTGGATAGACAATGGAAGCCGCTGAAAGTTGATGTGGCTGACCTACCGGATGTCTACGCTAGACTTGCTAAAATCAAACTTACAGGTAGAGTATCTTATACATCACTATGATGACATGACAGAGCTATAAAACTCAAGATTGTTTTCACACCATTTATTTGTGCTGTTTAAAAGTACTGTTGGTTGCTTTTACCTGTGATGGAGCTCTTTTTAAATCCCGTTATTGAAAGGAGTTGAATGTATCCTGCTCACAGCAGAATTGGTCTTGGAGTTCCACTGGGCTCTGTACTAAGACCATTGATAATACTGAACTGCAGGTGTCCCTTAGGGTGAAACAAATAATAACATAATAGCTTGGATGCTTAATTTGTTTGCTTCTGAATACATACTAGGCAAAAATAGGCATGAACCTGCTATCGGTATCAAAATATCCTTAGGTTTTAAATAGTTATTGCTCTAAAAAAGCTAAAATGTGCTGATATAATGATTCTGTGGTTTTAAAGTACTTTTTAAGAAAGACCAGAGAAAGTTTCCGATGGCAGACCAGTGTTTGTGGTCACTGCATATTATGCATGTGGTTTTCACTACAGTGTAAAGTAATGGAAACTAAATGTCGGTAACTGTGTATTCATCCCACACTGTTTCCATCTCAGTGTTGTAACACTCACTTTTGATTGAAAATAAATAATTACTACTGGACAGTTACTTTAAGGATCTGTAGTTTACTAACAGCGGTTGTGCAGTCTAATTTGACTCTCCATTTTGCACTGCCAAATGGTGAAACAGAAAAGATGAGACATAGAATACAAAAAAAAAAAAAATAATACTAATAATATTAGTAAAGCCATTGCCATTCCTCAATTTATGATTGCTGTCTTTTACAGCATCTTCAATGTCATACCAACATAGCATATTACATCAATAACAATATACATAAAGAAAATAATCAACAAATGTAATATATAGTTATAACCACAATATACAAATATACATTACAGATCCATTCACACCCCTGCCAGTAACCATGTATTGTGACCAAACTATTTCTTTATATCTTGATTTAAATGGATGAATATTTGGAAATTGCTTGAGCAGTGATCCCAATCGGTTCCAAAGTTTAACACCACACACAGAAACACACAAACTTGTCCTAGTGGTCGTCGCCGCTTGGATCTTAAAGGTACAACAGCCCCTCAGATTATAATCCCCTTTTCTCTGTGTAAAGAGCTTTTTGGAAATTAGTTGGTTAACTCAAGTCCAATCAGACTGGAGTTTAAATATTCAATATGGCTGCCCCATTTTTGCAAATGTAATAGATGTTGCAGGTATAAACAGTTTGTTGTTGCTTCTGATGGTTTGTGTCCCATTAAAACTGTGGCACACAGATATTGCTGTACAAGCTTTATGTGTAATTATTTTTATTTAGTGTTAGCACATAAAATTGAGCAAAGTAAATCACCAGCTTGTATTGCTAACAGTAGTTAGCACCTATGCTGTGTGCAGTTTGTCCCAGAAATCCGAGCTCAGATCTCGGGGTGATGTCATACCCGACTTGAATGCTTTTTAGTTCCGAGTCGGAAAACCAGTGGAATTTACGAATTTGCGTTGCTGCTGACTACTAGCAACAATACAAGGCAATAACAATGTTCTTTCCAGTTTATTTGTTCAAACCAGAGCTGCCCAATATTTTGTAAATATACTGTCATTACAGTATCAGTGTGTTCAATTATTACATTGCAAAGAGCTGTTCAAACAGTCATTTTATCTTTATTTTTATAGCTCCCCTTTCAACACACGTATATCAAATTGGATAACACGACCAACGTTCAACAACAAAAAAAGCCATCTTTGCAGCCATTTTGGATATCAAACTCAGTTCTGCTTTTGGAACACCTACTTTTCCAGACTTTTAACTTCAGGGCACATTCTTGTTGTAATTCTATCATGGAGCTTGAAAAATCGGCTAATAGCGTAAAAATGAAAAGCAGTTATTAGCAACTAGGCAGTTTAGAATTGGGAAAAAATTCACAATTTTACATTTTTTATGTATATATATATATATATATATATATATATATATATATATATATATATATATATATATATATGTGTGTGTGTGTGTGTGGGTGGCTNTTTTATATTTTATTTTTATATATATATATATATATATATATATATATATATATATATATATATATATATATATATATGTGTGTGTGTGTGTGTGTGTGTATTGTTTTATCTGTTTTCAGCTCTGGTGGTCACAACTGCAGCAGCTGGCTTTGCAATGGCTCCCGTCCCCTTTGATCCCATCATGTTTTTCGTGTCTTCTCTGGGAACAGGCCTCGCATCCTGTGCTGCCAATTCCATTAACCAGGTTAGTTACCTTCATATTGCAACCAAACATTGTTTTCTAAAGATCATAGAGTGCAATTGTAAGAGTTATTTTAGAAAATTTTATCTGATCTTATCGACTTTTCTCAGACTTAGAAATCTGTTGACCTTCAATTTGTTTTCTTTCAGTTCTTATACAAATATAAGGTACCTTGACGACATACTCCTACATTCATAGTTGTTTTTGTTGAATAATCATCTTAAAGAACCAGCGTCCCCACCTTTGTTTCCATTTGCTCTACATTTCTTTTTAAGGTACACATCTCAAAAATGCATTGAGCTGACTGCAAGCTATCATTATTTCACTCCTGAAAGCTTTTTTCCGAGCTGTAAACAAAGGAGCTCTTTTCTACACAGACACTAGAATGCCCCGAATGAGCACAGCCTCCCTCCACCGTCTCGTGTTGACGTTTTACTTTGGAATTTGCTCTGGGATTTAAGAATTTTAGTATAATGGGTGAACTCTTTGCGAGCCCTTGATTGAACTGTGCTTAGTGGTGGTTTTAGCCTATAATTTGGCAGGGACTTTGATTATACTGTGGGTTCATGCCCTTAAGGCGAACCTCTACCTGAGCTTTCAACATATGTCCCAGCCTCTTTTTTGTAAAAGCTAAATGCTGCAAAGTCTGGATCTTCTTGGATGTCTATAGAAAAGAATATGAAAATGTTGCACAAATCACCCATAAGTTTGGAAATGTATTGACCTGAAACAGTGCTGGCTGCTTTGATTTTTTTGCACCTCACACTAAGTAGGAATGTAAATATGTTTAAGATATCTGTCTTCCTTTTCTGAAGAGTTAAGCCCCAACATTCAGAGCACTGAACAACCCAAGAGAGAACAGCTTCTGTTCTCAGCAGGACCTACTCAAACATCTCACTTGTCAGTATTTATTTTGTCAAAAAGTTTAGCCGGTAGTTTGTACCCATAGCCCCATACTTTTGTGAGCATCATGTTTTGGGGTTTCCACTGGGCTCTTTCTCAGTGGGAGTTTAAAACTGCAGAATGTTTTCACACCTGTAGTTCAGTTGATGAATTATTTGATAAGTTTGTTAAATTGTAATTCTTTTGGATGTTTGGGTTCTTTTCACACAGAGAAAACTCCAAGAGAATCAAAACCTGCCGCAACAAACTACATGAGAACTTTCAGTCTGTTTATTGGTCAGATGTGTCTGAGGATGTCTTGAAAGTTGCATGGCTCTTTACACTTTATTAGTTGGTTTACACATATTTCTTCGTGTTTACTGTTGTGCTTCACTTGACGACGCTTGTATTGTTCTTATGGAGTTGCAACATTTTCAAAGTAATGTGAACGACCACACAAACAAATCTTGGAATTGGAGCATTAAGACCTGCAATGTGAACGTAGCCTTAGATTCCTCCACTCACAGTTGAAGAGTAGCTATGATAAAAATGAAAGACTTCTACATGCTTCGCAAGTGGAAAAACCTGCAAAATCAGTAGTGTATCAAATGCTTGTTCTCCCCATTGTAGATGGAAATCAACCCAACAGTTTATGGACTGAGTGGAAATGGAACCAAGCTTTAGATTGACTTGGAATATGGAACCAAAATAATGAGCACCAGAGAGTTTTCCACACAGGCAGCGCCTTCAGTAGCGACTTAGCTCTTAACCTGCAAACAGCTGGGAGCGAGCTGCTGAAGCACAAAATCAGAATCAGTTATGAATCTTCTGATCTTATATCAGACAGTTTCCCAGCTTTGTCAAGCTCTTCTGGGGATGGTCAATGTGGAGGAAAGGAAACCCACCCGTTAGCTTCTATTTCTCGCCTCTAAGCGCAGTATCGGTAAGATACTACGGCTGGAAATGGCACCAAGTATTGGCTTCAGCTGCTATTTATCACTTCTGGCCGTGATGTCAAAGCTGCAATTCATGCTGGGAGGTGTAGTAGCAGTTAGTTTCCTGTCCAAATGGACGATGACACAACATTCTGTTGGATTTGAAACTACTACCTCAAAGAACACATTTTGTCTCCATAACAAGTTATAATCCTTAGAATATCAAAATTGACCAAAATTGTAATTTGGAGTTCATAACTCAAAGAAAACCAAAAATCTCTATTGGTAATGGTGTTGTGAGTCTTTTTGGATTTTACAATTAACTTTGCTCCATACTTCAATCTACATGTTGCTGTGGTGGATCATATGGTAATTATGGAATGCTTCACTGTTTCTGTGGATAAATATACACTGAAGTGAAAACAAATCCTTGTGGAACCTTTTTTTCTTTATTTCTCTCTTTTTCACAAATGCCCTTTTGTGTCTTGCTTCAAATTTATCTGAGGTTATTGTGTTGCCAAGAAGTCCTTTTATGTGGCTAGTTGCTGGTATGTGACCCTGAACCTCCACACGAGAGAGAATCAGGCAGCTTTCTTCTCTCTTCTTCTCTTTAAGCACAATGTCATCAGAGTCCTAATTGCAAATGGCTAGGGACAGGATCATGGTTTCAGTCTAAACAGCCACCTGTCTTGTTGTGAAGATTACTTTGAAGTTGTTTTTACAAAATGAGGCACGAAGGAGTAATATACTGTTAGGAGAAAAGAAAAACGGCAGTGCCTTGCAAATGCATTTTCTCATGACAGCCTCAAATTTCAGTGTATTTTATTGGGATTTTACATGATAGAATAACACAAAGAAGTGCATAACTGTTTCAATTGGAAAAGTGTATTCATGATCGGACTCAGTACTTTACAGAACCATGTTTCACTACAGTTCCACCTGCAGGTCTTGTGGGGGATGTATCTGCCAGCTTTGTATATATGTACACTGACATTTTTGCCCATTATTCTTTGCATTACACTTCCTACACAATCCGATTGGACTGACAATGTCTGTGAAAAACTATTTTTAAGTCTTGCCCGAGATTCTCAATGGGATTGGGGTCTAGACTTTGACTGGGCTATTTTAACTGATAAATATGCTTTGATCTAAATTGTTCCATTGTAGCTCTTGCTCTATGTATAGGATCATTATCCTGCTGCAAGCTACAGGATTACAGCATGTTTAACTCCATCTATCTTCACATTAACTCTCTACTGAAAAAAGTATCCCCACTACATGATGCTGCCAACTCCCTATTTCACTTTGGGGATGTTCTGCATACAGGATATTGTTTTATAAACTAACCCTGCTTTAAACTTCTCAATTTAAAGTCTTCATGATTCAGTTTGCGAACCGACCTTCATTAAACAGCTGGAGTTATACTGAGATTATATCAAACACATGCTATTTACTAATTAGATGTCTTCTGAAGGACATTGGTTGCGGGGTTGGATTTTGTGTTGGGATGGCAGAGGAAATGGGGATGAATATATATCTAGTCAACATTATAAAAGCTGTGTCCTTATCTTTTCTCTTCTCAGTTATGCACCACAGTGTGTTTGTTATATAGAATCCTATTAACAGGCATAAAAGTTGGTGGTTGTAATGTGACAAAATGTGGAGAAGTCAAGGGGTGCGAATACTTGTGCAAGGCGCTGTGTTTGTATGCGGTCTTGAAAATAAACTCCTAAAGTCATTTAACCAGCAGCCTCAGTGTTGTTGCTGATTATCTGTTTTTTTTCCAGACATATCCTCAGCTGTCCTCACATAATCTCAACACTTTGTGTATTTTTTATTGGTAATACAAAAAGAGTAGAAATTGTGCAACACACTAGCTTCAGAGCTTCTGCCTTGGGCTGTTTTCTTCTCACTCCCTTTTATCCCTAAATGCCGACGCTTCAGTGTGAGTTTAGTTTGGCAAGATCAAAGTGCATTTTTTTTATACATGAAAAGTCAAACAAAAACCTGACAAATCAGTGCAGAGATCAAGTGGAGATGATTTCCTGAGGATTCTGGTTTTCCTCCCTAATCCCTTAATGTTCTTCTTCTAAAGAGGCCAGAACAGTGTGCAATCTCGTGACCACACTACTGTCAGAATTCCTCCTCGAGGAAAGCAGGGAGAGAAATTCGGATTTGCTGGCAAAAGCCAAGACTGCCATTTGTCCCATTGGGAAACACCCGTAGGCCAAAAGGAAATGTTGCGGTTCCTTTTCAAAACATTCATTTATTTGGGAAACTGACCCAAAGGAACCGGAGTATAATAGCAATGGTATTTTAACCAGAAGTCTTTGGGGTTACAGTCAAATTGATTAATAGTCAGAAAGAACAGTCATATCCAGCAACGAAGCTCAACCCCAGAGTTTATTTTTTGTGAGGAGCAGCTATAGTAGTAGGACTTTTTAATTCTTTGAAGAGAACTAGCTGTAGAGTTCCTTTAGTGTTATGTGATTCTAAAGATTGCTAAAATGTTTATGGCAAAAGCTTCGGAAGGTTCCCAGCCATCATCACTTTCAGTCGCAGCTTCTTCAAACTGGATAATTGGGTCAGATGAAAGTTTAAGACTGGAGCCTAAAAGACCCCAGGGTGGTGTGAGGGTCATTGGCACTGTAAACCTAGTGAACCTTTTAAATGTTAGGGGAAAAAAAGGTATGGGTTCAGTGTTTTGACAGCATCTGTAGTGTAAGTCACACCATGTTGCATTTTGTGCATGTTTAAAAAAAAAATGCAAACAGGCTTGTTGTGTCTCTGACGAGTCATTTCTGCTGTCGTGACGAGGGCAGCTCGTTTTCTTTTGTGTCTTTGTCTCATGTGTGGTGAGCTGTCTGATACTGGCACGCACAAGCGAGCCCTCACAAAACCCCCCCTGCCCCCAAAGCCCATCCATTGCTTACCACTTCAAGCTGCACCCTGCTGCCTTGTCCTGTGCAGACATGTATTATTTACCCTCTTGCATGCTTTCGTGTCAGTGCATCTTGGTCGGCCTTTTCGAGCATATGGGTACTCTGAACGTGGGCGCAGGTTTTACAGACAACTGTGTGTCTGTAAAACAACTAGCGTTTCCCCTAACCTTCTTTCGGTTTAAGAATGCCAAACCTTTTGCAGCAACACATTTTCTCAAGATCCACCTTAGACTCACTTTTAAGGAACACTGAGTTGTATTGCTTTTGTGGGAGCAATAGAGGAGCAACCTTTTCAAATTGAGCTGTGAAGAGTGATTAAGGAAACACTAGGAACCATATACTTTTGAGTTAAACCCATCAAAGCTTGAGGACACCACATAGTATACCTGGAGCAATGTTCAAAAATATTTGTCTTATTTTTCGTAGGATTCAGATGGAATTTAAGTTGGGTTTTAATTGGTATGGCTATTAGAAAGCATTGATGCAAATTTGCAGGACTGAACTGTCTCACACATTCTACTGAAAATCTTTCTAAAATTTATGGGAATGTGGATAGACTAAAGATGGGAGGTTCACCTTCCAGCAGGACATCTACCCTAAACATTCAGCCAGAGCTATAATGTGTTGGTTCAGAACAAAGCCTATTAATGTGTTAGAATGGCCTAGCCAAAGTTCAGAGCTAAATGCAACATAGAATCGGGGGCAAGACTGGAAAATCTATCTTCAAACCATGTACTGGTATCCTTCTAGCTCACAATTGGGTACTAATTGTTGTTAATTTATTACATAAAATCCCGATTAAAATCTATTAAAATTGGTGCCTGTAATGTAGCAAAATATGTAAAAGTTAAAGGGGTTTAAACACTTTTCCAAGTCGCTTCGCATACAGAACGGAAACATTTCTCTTAAATATGTAGGATTTTTATTCAGTTGATTTTTCATACCAGTGTAAACTTCCTGTTAGTGGCGGTTCCTGTTTCTGTTGTTTTGTACATGTATGAATGAGCTTTTCGATGATCCCCTGGTCTGAATAGGGCTTGTTGTCAGAACACAGATTTGTTTGCATGTTTTTTAGATTGTAGTCTGACTCTAAGGCAGACCAATGTTACACCCTAACAGCTGAGCGTGCTACTGTATTTGTTTCACTCCCCTACCCCTCTTTTTACTTTCACACTTTTTTGTTTGGGGGACCATGTAGAGCACAGCACTTTTTGAGAATGTCATTAGTTGTATCAAGACCCCATAACTAAAATCCCACCAACCGTGGCACTCTTTAAGGACAGTAAAACTCTTCTTTATCTAAACTTCACAATTTTTGGCATGCGAGAAAAACTGGAGAATTTTCACCCTTTTATTTGTATTACTTGTCTGCATTAGCACAGATATTTAGTAATGGTTTATATTGATGAATGAAATTGTTGCTGTGTTTTGTCTCTGAATGGTCTTTGAGAACCGTGGGGGGCAGGCTTTTTCGAGTTAAAGGTCAGGCACATATGAGTGTTCACCAAATGGCTGGTTGTATATGAAAGGAGATCCCTTCCTTGCTGCAGATGCTGCTCTTAAGATCTTGTTTTCCACCAGCTTAGTTAAAACAAAAGAGTGAGTTGATCTTTGACTTTGAGGCTTTGTAGATTTCTGTTTTGATGGTCTCCACCAAGCTGTTAATTCAGCCTGAGAGAAAAGATGGACATTTGTTTTTTAATTACCTTGAAAACATGACACAAAAATTACTTGATGGGTATCTCTCTTTCAGTGCCGGATTAGAATGAATATTTAACCAGACAGCCCTGTTTAATAGTTAATTTCTTCAAAGCCATTTGTCTTTGTCGACTGTGGGGTGCCGGTCCATTTCCAATTGTACAAATGAATTACTCGTAGCCTCAGATGGTAGACAGATGGTTTCCTCTGATTCCATCATGAAAGGGAAAAGGCACCTATTATTGGCCTCAGTATAAAGTCACTGAGGAACCAAGGGCAAATACTGTTACCAGGGAAGTGTTAGGTGTAAATGCAACATTACTGATGAATGCTAGCAGTAGATATGTTATTGGTATTGTTGATACTCATCTAATCCGAGCTGCATGGTCTATAAAACCCACATAAACCCCCGTGTTCAGGATTGACTTGTATAAATGACAAAGTAATCCACACTTTGCTTTTACCTAGGGCTACACAACGCATCACAAATAGATTATTATCGCAGTATCGGTGTACACAGTGTTAATGCTGCAAAGGACTATTCAGAATCCAATAATTTTTACAATTGCTAATGTATTAGGAGTTTAATTACTGGATGTCAATAAGATATTCAGCTCGTTGCATGGACTCTCGCTGCGATACGTTTCCACATCGAAAACAGTTTACAGTGGCCAGGATGGTAAAGTTAACAGAGTGTTGGAAGGACAGTTGGAAAAAGGAGTGAAGAGAGAAAACCATGGATTTGTTTCAACTGTTATGGTCAGCACAATTTTTAACTATACTTAATTCTAGGTAGTAGGTTTGTGGTTGAAAACCTGTAAAAATGTTAAGCCACACAGCTTCCTTGCTGAGTTCGTTCCTTAAAACAATTGCTGACCACATTTTTTTATAACCAGCACCGAATGTATTTATGTTTTTATACATTATTCTCCATTATTTGTTTTCTGGTGTTTTACAATTTTAATTTTCCATGTTTTAAGTGTAAACCTTATTTGTCCTTCTAAATGTGATCATACAGGGGTGGATCAAAAATGCAACAACAAAGAAAATTTTTATTCTATTGTCAGAATACTTCAAAGAAATTCAAAGGAAAAGAAAAACATAAAAAGAAATAATGAAAACGGAGTAAAAAGCATTTCAGTTCAACAGAGTAGATAGCTTGTTTGGGAAGCTCCCATTTGGAATAAATCTAAATCACATAGTGTATATTTCGTTGCCATTGTTAGTGGATTTGTTTTATCCGCTGAATTCCTCAATTCCGTTTACATTTTCTGCAGTCTTTTTCTCATAAAACATGTTAAAATAGGGTGGCTTGTCCTCTTCAAGGTTGGAGGGGAGTTCCCGCCTCAAGTGGAGGAGTTCATGTATCTCGGGGTCTTGTTCACGAGTGAGGGAAGAATGGAGCAGAAGATCGACAGACGGATCGATGCAGCTGCCGCAGTAAAGGGACGCTGTGCCGGTCTGTCGTGGTGAAGAGAGAGCTGAGCCGAAAAGCGAAGCTCTCGATTTACCGGCCCGGTCTACGTTCCTATCCTCACCTATGGTCATGAACTGTGGGTCATGACCGAAGGTGTTCCAGGCACGTCCCATCAGGAGGAGGCCCAGGGGACGGCCCAAGACACGCTGGAGGGACTATGTCTCTCGGCTGGCCTGGGAACACCTTGGGCTCCCCCCCCGGAGGAGCTGGAGGAGGTGTCTGGGGAGAGGGACGTCTGGGTTTCTCTACTGAGTCTGCTGCCCCCGCAACCCGGTCCCGGATGAAGCAGAAAACGACGAGTACGAGTACATGTTAAAATAAATCTTTTTTATATATGTAAAATCAAGTAGCATGTAGCAAACAATAAAGTAGGTTAAATACTTAAATTGACTAGACATTTTGATTTAAAACTGATTTGACCAAGCAATCAGAAGATTCTGCATCCCAGATCACCTTGGTCACAATTATTTTGATATTAATTGTCTTACCCAATTCACTTAACTTATTTGTTCATTTCAACAAGAAAAATTAGATTAAACAGTAAAAACACACAAGCAGGAATCTCATTTATTGTAAAATTATGGTTATTATTAAGGAAATACATACTATCTGTTATTTCTGTTCTGCCTTTACTAAGGTCTTAAAAAATGGATGCATTGTGGCCTTACTTCAACGTAGAATTTGGGCCGAGAAAATAAAAACACAAGTTCTTCTGCAGTTGTCAGCAGCACGTTGTCATTCTGAAAATATTGGACAATTACTCACACCCAAAACATCTCACAGTGCTGTCGGCACCACATCTTGTTGGTGCAAACGCACCTCACTACAACAGAGTTGACCTCGCGTGAGAGTCATGAAAGATGACCGACTGATGGAGGACTAGGCGAAGCATCTCCCTGATTAGCCTTTGGTTTTTGACAAAACGCTGTGATTACGGGCTTCATGATCAACCAGGAAAGATGTCGACAGCTTTTAAAGCTGAGTCAAAGAGGAGGAAACCACCCAGCAGAAAGCTGTCTGGCTCCAGTCCTGCTTTCCGGCCTTCTCGGACAAAGTGTGCTTTAGTAATCGTTGATCTCTTTCAAACTGAGCAACAGTTAAACCACTCCATCAGAGTGATTTAACTTTACTGTCAAAACTACCACTTTTGGCATGTTTTAGCACGTTAAAAGATGAAGTGGAAAATAAATGATGAGCAGGCTTTGACCATGTTCATATCAGATCAGGTCAGTGTTGTATTCGCTATTAGTGTTTGAGGGTCTGAATGTTTGTCTTGAGCTTTGTTCTAGTCTCAACTAAGGCAGCCACTTGTTATAATATCTATCTGCCTATTTGTTTTCTTTTATTATTCTTAGTATTTTATATTTTCAATGAAAAATACAATTTTGTCCATCTATTGCATTCCAGCTAATAGGTCCCACAGAAACATTTTATTTCTATGGATCTGCTCACTGGGGCGGTTCGCAGCCGAGTGTGAAGCGGCTGGGATGAAGATCAGCTCCTCCAAGTCCGAGGCCATGGTTCTCGAGTGGAAAAGGGTGGCTTGTCCTCTTCAGGGTGGAGGGGAGTTCCTGCCTCAAGTGGAGGAGTTTAAGTATCTCGGGGTCTTGTTCACGAGTGAGGGAAGAATGGAGCGGGAGATCGACAAGACGGATCGGTGCGGCTGCCACAGTAATG
>JAHUTJ010026295.1:0-17066 GCA_036250325.1 Characodon lateralis | reverse complement strand
CTTCCCAAAACTCCGTTCAACACCATATTCCTTTGTCATATTATCACCTTTGCCATAACTGCTGGTTTGATTCCATACACACCCACTGCTGTTTTGTTTTATTTTGTTTAGTGAGATATTTTTTTTTTTTACCCAGTATGTCCCATTGTGAAACAGGTCAGTGATCTGAAATGTTGTTTTACAATTTGTACTTGTGCCTAGATAAATAGTTATTCCCTTTACTTTTGTTATAACACAGAGCGTGTTGCAGCTGGTTCTGCTTTTGGGCATTGCAAAACCAGCTGCACATAGACCAAAATAACAAGTGAATGTAGAATGTTTCAGAACACTGGGTCACAACTGCATGTGACCTTTTAGAATAGACAAGAAATATATGTGAGTGATAATGGTGAACATCAATGTATATACAGTACATTCAACCTAACAATTTTTAATTATAATTATTTATAAATATTAATTAATCATAATCCCAACACATTAAACCCTCAATGCAGAGAAGTAGTTTGTGGTCTGTCTCACATCAACGGACGTGCTTAGTTTTTTTTAATTTTTTACTTCACATTAGATACATTGGGAAGGTAGGGTGTATGCATAACAGCTGGACTTAATTGAACTCTACCAATCCTGTCAAGAACAATGAGCAAACATTAAGGAGGAATAATGATATGAGTTTGATGACTAAGACAACCATCAAAAGCCCAGAATTGATGGCATTTATAAATGCATAGAAACTTTAGACTTAACAGTATATTAACTGACATTTTTCTTACCCGCATAAAGGTTCTGCACTAATGATGGCAATATACATACGTGATAAATAATTTTTTCAGAGGTGGACAAGGAATTCTGTCTATATCCCCCCATATTAAACAGAGTTCTCCTTCCCTTCACCAACAAAAAGCCACACAACCATTCCAGGTGTAAAGCTCATGTACATACTGGTGCTCATGCAAGCTTTCTTCTACTCTGAGACATACTATATGTGCACAGTTGTATGTCTGCATTTTGTTGCATAAACGCAATAATATAAACCTAAACCTATAAATCTCTTTTTTTTATGGGTAATATAGGCCAGATTTATTATTTTTCTTCCACCTTAATCTTTCATCCTTCTGTCTAGGGATCAGATGCCAGGATATAGCAGCTGCTAAGGGCTTGTTTTCTGTGATGAGCTGACTTCTCTGACATGCTGTAGCACTAATTGAGAAAATGACGTAAAATCACTCAATCTAAGTTTATCACAACTTGTCCCTTGACAGTCTACGTTGTTTTTTTCACTCTTTGTCCTTGTGGAATTTTTCTCTAGCTCACATTCAGGCAAACAGGTTCATCACATCAGATTTTTCTTTGTTTTTTCAATGTCCTGAGTGTGATGGTTCTTATGATAGCAAAGCTCTATGTAAACATCAGTAAGCGAGACTCAATTCCTTAATCAGTTCATTTCTCGAATCATGACACGAATCTGACTATCGACCTGCGAAGCCCGTTCCCCTTTTTCTCACTGATTTGATCACTATGGTCAATAGATATTGCAAACTTGTGCACTAATCCACATACAATCCACCACACACGTCCCATATCCTCTACTTTGTAGTCCAATGTAATGCTGCCCATATGTTGATCTTTCTTCTTACTCCCATGTAATAAATGCTTTCATGATGCTCCCTCTGCATGTTGGTCTAAGTGTAAATATCAATTAATGTAACCACCATTGTAATAATAAATTTAACTGAAACAGTTATAAAATTACAAATATACCTGTATTGTAATATTGTAATTCCATAAATGCACTTTAAAGTAATGCCTCAATTTTCTTTATTCTTCCTCTGACTGGTGCTGATTGTTGGCAAATTTCTGGTGTACCTGTGCATATGTTCGGGAACTGGGTTTGCAGTCAGTGTAAGCAAGCTTGCATGTACAAGTACACATGCATGTGATTCCAGTCAGTCATGAGAAACTTTAAGAAAAACATGAGCTTGTGTGTCTGTGTCTCTGTGGTTTTAGAGGTTATTCAGCTTTAATCAGATATGGGACTGAAGTTCAGGCCTGAAAGCACCTATCTAGTAACAGACCAATGCAAAGACACACATCACTTTACTCCCTCAGACACCCACAGACATGTTCCAGGACTTACCAGATGCTGAGGCTTGGCTAATTGAAGTGAACTCATTGATTGGCTAGTCATCTGAGACAGAAAGTGCTTAGAAATCTAAGCCAGTGGCCAGAGGGAGATGATAAAGTCTGAGTGTCTGGTAGAGTCACATTAGGGGTTTTGTGGCACTGACAGCAGAATGGGCGTACATATTTTTCCTTGTTTGCATTAACTTGTGAAAATACTTAACCCTTTGACATTTTTCCAACTTTGGGCACTTTATAACCACAAACTAAATTGTATTCTATTTGAAGTTTGAGAGGAAGGAAAATGATGCATGTTTTTTTTTCAGAATTTGTAAAAAAAACAATTCAAAATTGTAACCACCCTCTTTATTCTGACAGTCATATTTAAAATCCATTGCAAGCAACTGCCCTCGGAAGTCAACTAACAAGTAGGATAATTTAACAGCATGAAGACCAGGAAACACACCACACAGGTCAGGCATACAATATGTGTAGATGTTTATAGCAGGGTGACATTATAAAAACATTATCCCATCACTTAAAGGGAAGATGCTATCCATTCATATTACTCTTGGGCTATTTTGCAGTTTTGATAACCATGTATAATTTTCCGATCACTTTACACATATTTACAGTGTTTGTCTAACACACAAAATGCTTAGAAAATATACGTAATGTGGAAACCTTTGCAAGATACTATGTTTTTTTTCCCATCTAAAAATTGGGGTTTCCATATTTTGGCACAACCTACTTTAGCTTTTCTAATGAACACCTTTGCCAGCTCAAGAAAATATGTGAATTTAACTGCAAGAAAAACATCATATTCACATTGTACAATCTTACTTCTCAACTGTATCTGATGAGGCTTATTGCCATTCTTAGTGCCTTATTGAGCCATTAAACAAGGTTTAAAGTACATTTCAGGCCCAATTTGAAAGCAAACTCTTCAAATTAAGGCTACTGAAAGGAAAGGAGGTGGGAGCATCGTGAATTTTAAGTCTATCTGCTGAAAATGTAAGTGAGAAAATGTATAAGAGGCACACTCTCTCCTCTTAACTGCTTAAAGGCCTTCACACATTCAGTTTGAGCCCTGCAGTATCCGACAGGGGTAATGACTTGCCTGGGAATATTCCAAGGCTACTGAATTTCTCTGAAACAATAAAGTTGCAGCCACTAAAAACATGATGGTTGGAGTTGGACAAGACTTACTCAGGGTAAATCTGAGGCATCATGATGTCCTCTTTGCAATGTGTTTTATCTTTTAGATAATCCTATTTTTTATTCCAGTGGGAAGTAAAATTGAGCCTTTTGCCAAGGGATTTAATCACAATGGAATGCATGTCAAGTCTTGTGGGAAGCCATCAGAAGTAGGTCCATGCTCCATTTTGAAATCTTTTTGTGTGACTTATTTCTTTGTCACATTTGCTTGCCACAAATTCCAAGTGTGTTGCTGGAAGAGAGTTGTGGCATTTCTGTTGTTCTGTAGTAGAACAAACAAGTACAGATTTTTCTACCCAGTCTTCCCCTGTTTTCTCTTCAATGAATCAGTGCATGTTGCTGTTTTTATTTGAGGAAGACATGATTTAAAAGCTGCTGCAGGGGACTTCCTCCTTCCTGATTGGTGATGCCAGGAAAACCTTCATTGTAGTGCACACAAACACAGCTGTGCTCCTTTTAACGCACAAGCTCTGCAACAGATAAAAGAGCGTCTCTGTCCAAGTGTGTGGAAATGTGTATCTCTGTCTGTGTGGGTGGTGAGCTGTGCTAGTGGGGAAAAAGGGATGGGGAGTGAATGAAATGTGGTGCTGGGGGGGTGTGATGAGAGTTATCTTTCTGCAGATTAGAACAGATTGTTTTTCCAATAAAAAAAGGAACATTCTCTTCTCTCCCTCGTTCTCCTCGGGACTTGGGAAAAGACTATCAGGGTTAGCTGCTGCAGAAGATTTGAAGCTTTTGGGAGGTTGCTTGAGAGAGTGATATATATATATATATTTGATCACTTATTCTTTGACATTTTAGGGGAAGCTGAGCTTCCCTTGCAGTCTTAGAGCAATCGCTACTGGTTTCTAGTACCTTGCCATGAAGGATTAAGGCAGTTCTAAACGCAAAATGGGGTCCAACCCGGTACTAGCAAGGTGTACCGAATAAAGTGGCCGGTGAGTGTGTGTGTATATGTATATAAAATAATATTATAGCCATCCTCAAATTATATGGTGGTATATACTGCTTTACCATCTACCTGGAAAAGCTTGTGAAGTTGTCTCATTATTTCATGTAATGTAGATGGGAACGAGGTGGTCAGTTGTTTCAAGTAAATTATGTTGACCTACACAGGGTTACAGCTTTCTTACCAGGCAACCTTTCTTCTCTCCCTCCTTTGGAACTAGGTAAAAGGCACCATCTCTGTAGAGTCTGCCATCCGACAGAAAAAAAATCTTCTGTTGCACATTGATTTTGGCGAGGAAATCTGGCTAGAGAACTGCAGACATGTCATTTTCCAGAGCAGCTTGTTAGAGTATGTAATCACTGGTGTAATTTGCTTGATTTCTTGCTTTTAATCCATTTCCTAAAGTTTATTTTCTTTGAAAGAATGAAAGACACAAACTTTTTAAGATATAACTTGGATGTGGATTGATTGGTATGTTTCCTTGAAACGCAAGTCTTTAGGTGAAAATACATTTGGAACAAAGTGGTGTGCACCGACATTAGATGCGTGGCAAATTCTCCAAATTACACGTTTAGGACACATAGTGCTTATGTCAATCAAGACAACATAGATCACTGGACTTCAGCCATGGGTAGTTTCCCCCCCAGCAATCTGCAAATAGAGCAGTGGGGGGGGGGACAGTTTCAAAGCTAAAATGTAAGGGAATTAATGGAATGGCAACATTGGGAGTGAAACCTGTAGCTTAATTTAACCAGGTCCAGGAAAAACAGCACAAAATGTACACTTCAATATCTGACAACTAAAGAGCTGCTTCTCAACCCTACCACGTTAGCAGCTAATGATAACTGCACTTTCGTTTTTGAACAGGTACCTAAAAAGCTACCAAACCATAATAAAAAAAAAGGTTTATAGTCATCTGAGTTTTTTTTTTTAGTTATAATGCAATTAAATATTACTGACCTCGAAGACCAGAAGTTTTTATTTTTGTTCTCTGTCAACAGAGCAATTCGAGAAACTCTTCCTTTCTTGCTTTATAATAACATTCTCAAACAAATACAACTTTAAAGCTTAAAAAACCCGTCGTTTTATATTTGGGTCCTATAATAACTTATAGGACCTGACTTATATAACACTTATATTACCAGAAGAGGTCACGTGCTGACAATAACTGGGGAGCATTTTATGAAATAGACTTCACTTTGAGAAGAGACAATTTTAAATTTTAAATCCAGCATGAAATTCAAAGGAACGTTTTAATAGCAATTTTAGTTTTTTTTTAGAAACCTCAGTACATTGTATTTGCAAATTACCACTCAACCTTAGAAGATATTTACCTTATGCATTCATGAGTTGTTTGTCTAAAGCATTCAATTCAATTCAAATTCAAAAATACTTTATTAATGTGTGTAAAGCTGCCCCACAGGTAATGACGTGTTTTTCTCACTGGGTTTAGATTTATTCTTCCTGTGCGCTACTGTGTACTAGACGTTGAGATACATGACCACAGCTGCCTCTGCCTTACAGGGCTCCGATCAATACAATAATCAATGTGTGTAAGGCAGAAAGTGATCCAAGATACCAATGAACAAATAAAAGTTAATACAACCTCACGGTCCACTCACAAAGATAAAACACATATATGCAGTTTTACATGAGTCCAATTGACAGATTGTAATCTTTTCACAGGTTGGGAAAATGTAGCAGTTTATGTGACTGTAGGTGCACAGTCCACTCAGGAAGAGGAAACACTAAGGGATTATAAAGAATCCAGTATCTACTTTATCACAGTCTCCTCTCATCACCTTTAAAAGCAGCACTTTCCTCTGACTTACTACTACTTTGGTAATGATGCTTCTCCTTAAAGGAAACAAACAGGAGACAAACCAGGACATATTGAACACCAAGTGATGTGGACATTTAAGTAAAACTAGAAAGTAAAGAAGCATCATGATTTGAGAGAGTACAAGAGTAATAATAGAAAACCATAAAACTGAGGTACATAGAAATGAATTTAAATACATTTTTTGAGAAGCTAAGAGGTATATAGTGAAGGGTAGGATTTCTTTTTTTTTTTTTTGCTTGGTATTTTTAAAGTTGTGAACTCCCATTTTTGTCAGTTTGATCATGCAAACTGGAATGGAGAGCAGAATAAAAATCAGCACGTTTTTAGGATGGCAAACTTGTCTGGGTTGAAAATACTGTGAAATCCTTTGAACTTATCCTTGCTAAGTGGGGACAAAAAGGCCAGGATGTCCTTGTTCCCTCGATCAAGGGCAGATGGAGTTTCAACCTTTGCAAGAAAAATATCAACGATAATTAATGCATACAAAGACAGATTTTAAGACCTTTTGGGTTGTTACTGGATGCCTTTCTTTTGTGCTGATCTTAAAGTATTTTTGTGACTTGAGTAAATGCCAGTAGATTAATGCTGAAAAGGAAAAATACACCAAACATTAATCCATAACATCATGTCTTTAGGGTGCATCTTACAAATCAACTAAAATCATCAGCACCTGTTGAACTTTGAGTAGGACACCTTGCTGAAGTGTGACCCAGGTCAATATATATTGATCAGGCATAACATTATAGCCGGCTCCCCAATAGTGTTTATCCCCGTTTTCCCTCCAAAACACGTAAGATCTGTCGAAGCATCAACTAAATTGGACCTCTGAAGAGGTGTGATGTGGTATCTGGCACCTGGTATCTGGATCAGACCTGTTTGTCCAGCACATCCCACTCCTACTCAGTTGGATTGAGATCTGGAGAAGTTAGAGGCCAGGTCAACACTTGAACTTGTGCTTGTCAGTCGACTCCTGAACCACTTTTGCTTTGTAACAGTGTGCATTATCCTGCTCAAAAAAACAACGGTCAAAACAAAATACAGCATCTATTTAGTATATGGTCCATTTTATATTATGGAAGCTGTCTGTCAGAAACAGTATAAACTTCTCCAGCAATTTGAGCTACAATACCTTGTCTGATGGATCATATTGGACGTCTGTTCCTTCCCATGTGCAACAATGTTTGTTCATTGGAACACTTTTGATGGATACTGACCAACAAAACCCCACAAAAGTGCAGTTTCTGGAGAGGCTCTGACATTTGTCTAGACAAAATTTGTCAGACTCCCTCAAATCCTTATGCTTAGTTCTGCAATGTTCAATTGCTGCCTAATATATCCCAACCTACCAGCAGCTGCAATGATAGAAAATCAGCGTTATTCACATCTCCAGGCATTGGTCATTATGATTTGCCTGTTTGGTGCAAGTGATTTCTTCTATGGACCTTATCGGTTGCTGAATTGAAATTCTTTAGACTGGGTTCCACCACGAAGATTCTGTCAGGTTAGGCATTTGGGAGATATTCCATCTTTCATGGTAGGATTGGGTCTGGTTGTTATAAATCACATAAACGCTAGCATTCCAAAGAAAACATTGCATTGCAGAAAGATGTTTAGTGTTACTCGCTTGTTATTATATTAATACAGTTTATCAATATAGAAAAGATCTAGTTAACTTTTGACAGATTAAGTGTAACCATAATTTGAAAGGTAAGACAATTCCACTTGAGGTTAGAAGTAGAAATGAACCAGAGTTTGGTGGCCTGTTTCAGCCAGTTTCTTTGCTTTTTAATAAATTTTGACTTTCCAACAGATTTTACCTCATTCTGATTGCTTTATAAGAACTATGATATAGTTGTCTGTTGTGCATTTAGCAGGGTATCTGTGGCTTATTTGCATGTCATTGGGGATGGTCATTCTCCTGTGGTATAAGAAAATGTTGCTGTATAAAACAGGTGACTAATGAGTATAATTCACAGCTTTTGAATGTAAAGTGCCAAATTAAAGAGCAATTTTGCTTTTTTAGGAGTTTGGACGGTATTTGGCAATCTTTAATTAAGAATGTTACATGTTCAGACAGGTCAGACGTTAACCAATTAGTTCCACATTTAACACTTCTAAAATACTTTTGAGATTTATGAAACCTGTATTCTCCTTGTGGAAAAAACAACCAAAAAAAGTTTTCAAAGTTGCCTTAGGACCATCTTTTCTTGAATTGAATGTAAAAAAAGACTATCTGTACATCTATCCCAGGTATTTATCCCAAGTTGGTGTTTTTGGGTTTAACAAGATTTTGTTTGGCAGAATTGTCTTCTTCAAGGGAGTGGGTTTGTGTTTGGTTGTGTGTTGGAAGCTGAGGGAGCCATTTATGTAAGAGGGATGCATGACTATCATGGCTAGCTAAACTAAAATGGCAGTGTGCATGTGTATTCATTAGAGCCAACCACTCAAAATCCAGTTTGTTTCATGACAGACCAACATCAACAGCTCAAAAGAATAAAAAGTAAGATCAACTTAGCGGTTCTTCGTTTAGACTTCCTGTTATCTGCTGAAAGTCTTGCTCTTTCACTCTCTCACTGCCTGAATGAACCTTAAACATTAAAGAATGTTGTTACTTCAACCTTGTAGTGCCTTCACTTGTTATTGTAAAAGAAGAGTGCTTCTGACCAGCTAGTCATCGATCAGGGCCAATCAAATTGAAAATTGTCCAATTGGTCCAGAACAAAGGAAACCTCTCCAGCTTCATTGAGCAAAGTACTTAAATATTCATTTGACTTGGCTTGCCAGCCTACTGAGAAAGATCTCACTTTTTCTGTCAGGTCAAAGTGAGGTGAAACTGTTTTTCATGTTCCTTCTTCCAGCATTTGAGTTGTCACATTAATATTTTATTACCGTGCAGTAAACATGAAAGTGTTTCTTTTAGACATTACTGCAAACCACCGTAATGTTGGTCCCAAATCAGTGTTAGTGATTCAGCATGTGGTTGACACTGATTGGCCCTTCAGGTGTTGGAAGAATTCAGTCTTTAAAATTCTGCTGTGAGGCAAATACACGATCAGGGTGGGCTGCCCTTATTTCTTGGTCCCTTGAGGACAGATAAGTGTTTTTAAAGTCAGTTACTTTCCAACAAATTTAGTGTATTAGATTTAGAAAAGTTACATACACCCATTTAAACCCCAGGGAAGGTTTCAAGTCATTTTCCGCCTACAATAAAAGCTCCCTCTAACTCTGTTTTCTCCAGTTATGTTAGATTTAATAAGACACATTGACTGTGGACTGGATTCTGACGCAATGCTGGCTCCATGTGAAGGGCAGCACTGTACCAAGGTTCCATCTTCTCATGAATAAAATCTATCCTTATTTAATAACGCTGTTGGCTTTAATGAGACATTTTTATTATTCTGTCAGATAATCTAGTGAATCTTTTCCACTCTTTCCTACATGTTTTGTAAATATTTTTTGCTGTTTTAAGGCTTGTGCGCACATTGCAAAGGTTTATTGCAGTGACTTCTGCTTTCATCTTCTTATTCGTACCTGTGCATAGTTCAAAAACATTCAAAGTTTTACAGATCAGGTTAGCAATGTCAACAATTTAAAGTCCTTTTAACCAGATTCCAGAGAATGTTGGTGACTGGCAGAAAATATTTAATCCAACCCTTCCTCTAACTGGTGCTGCTTACTGTCAGTTAGCTGGCTGAAAAGCTGCTACACTTTTCTCCTGTTGACAAGAAAGACAAATTTTTCTTAAATACTTTCAATTCATCATTATTCCTATCTGTGCATCTCAAAAATAAAAAACACAAATATATAAAAGCACCACCTATCAATATTACTAAGATAACAGTTTTAAGACTACAGTTGCTAAGGTATAAGCGTGATGTCTGTTAAGGAGCCAGAGAGATAGCAATATACTATATCATCTTGTTATACTCTATAGTCTATAGCTAAATTGTTTGATATTCTACACAATAAAGCAGTGGCTTTGTTTTCTATATTCTTGCCTAAGTTCATGTATCAGGGTAAAAATAATAAGTAGATTTTATATGATGAGGGTAATAATCAGTAAATTCTAACTAAATTCTAAACTTCTAACTTGTCGTAGGATTAATTTTTGCCTTTCAGTTTTGAAATAAATCATTTAAATTATCGATTTTTATTTTGACTTGTATAAATACCATGATCCCCGGAAACCATGTTCTTTTTGCTCAGGTGCCATGGGAATTTCATATCTGCCCATGGTTTTTAAAGAGGTACACAATTATTTAATTTTTCTTGCTCTTTATTGCAAATATATCTGACATTTGCATCCCCCTTGCCATCCTTGTAAACCGTTTTACTAGTTTTTTGACTATATATATATATATATATATATATATATATATATATATATATATATATAAACTTTTTTTTTTTTATAACACAAATATAATTANTTTTTCTATTTTTTTGTATATATATATATATATATATATATATATATATATATATATATATATATATAAACTTTTTTTTTTTTCTAACACAAATATAATTAGGCAGGTTTCATCTATGCTTAGAGAGTTGGTACTGGCAAGGACATAACTTCACTGTGTCAGGCTAATGATGCCAGCTATTTGTTTATGATCTTTTTGGGCTCAAGAAATAATTTGTTGAGCTTTCTTTCTTCACATTTTCTTTGCCAGCAGATTATGTTCAGCTTGCATGTGCCAAAAATTACTTTTGAGTCTTTTAGTTTCCCCTCCACCATTTCAAAGATTTAACAGTTTTTAATCTCCTAATTATTTCCATTTGAGATATGTGATGAAGAAATTGGAATGCATTCCATTTGGGGATAAAATGTATGAAATAAAAAGTAGTATAGTGTATTGTTGCTGTGGTTGAAAAAAGTTGCTTTTAAGGTATAATATAACACAAAACAGATGGTACTTTTTCTCTGTGGAGCTCTGTTACTTGGTTGGGGAGTACAGTTCATTGGATGACAAGGTAAAGGTTTCCAAAAGCAAAATGTTACGCTGAAGAACTTTCGGTTCACTGAGTTTATGAAGCTAAGCAGTCCACAAGGCAAAGCTCAACATCTGCGTAGCATGGGTGAATGGAGATGGATGTAGCATTTACTGAGACCCTAAAGTGAACTTTTCATTTTCCTCTGGGAGACACAAAAACATTTTAAAACTATATATTTTTTTTAATTAAATGGTGAAGCCAAGCAGCTCTACTGTCTGTTCACCTGCACCTCCAGGCTTCCACCTTCTCATCCCGTTCATCAGTCTGAACTCAATCTTATACTTTTCCCCTCCTATTCATAATCATAATATTAATCTTCATCTTTTTGACCATCATCCAGACTTCACATTTTCACCTCACAATTGAAACTTTCTGCTGAAGCTGAAGTGCACCACTGCAGACTTGAAACATCCTTTTATCTCAAGTCTGTTAAAATGAAGATTACCCACATTTCCTGTGCACATTGAATTGAACAAATAAAGATGGTGAAACAATTTGCATACAGTGTAGTTGGTAGATTTAATTTAGTATTTTTAGTCAGAATTATACAAGTGTGCTAGCTTAAAAGATCCATAAATAAATTAAATCCCATACAGTTATCAAAATGCACCTGCTTAACTAAATAAAACTCTAATCATAAATACAATTTTATTCATCTGGTTTGTCCTCCATGTTAACCAGAAATAAGAACTGATTTGTGAATGTGTGTTGTCTAAGAATATAAACCCTTTTCCTGACGACCACAGCTAAGATCTGCTGTTATCAATGACTCCCTAGGGTTAAAAATCCCAGCTTGCTAGCTAGTTTGACTTGAGCAGTAGTGCTGCAGCAAAGGTTTCCAACAAACTGAAAATAAGGAATGTTCAAAAATGTTAAATCTAAAAGAGGTGTGCTGTATTAAATTGATACAGTAAGCACTGTGTTACATATTTTTAAGAGTTGGTACAAAGGTATTAATAGATAAATCAGTTATGAGTCGTATGTCTTATGGCAAATCAGAAATACTGCTTTTTGTAGTATTAATAAGATGCGCAAGATTTTGAGGAAACAGAAAATAAAGAAAAATTAACTATGGTTTCATAGTGTAATGACAAGGCCTACAGCAAGGTTGGAGAGGAATTTTGTTTACTTAATTAGCGATCTCAAACGACATACAGCTGTAAAATACTTGAAGCTAGAGGCAGCCAGAAAAGTATTAAAGAAACAGTTTTTTCATGCATCTGCTTAAACAAACATAATTTGAGCTGATTTAACAGATTCCATAGGCCAACAATTTATTTTCATAGCAGAATATTAATAAAAGGCAATAAAAGGCTACAACTTTAAGCAAAGAATTTAGCAAAAAATCAGGTAAGCTATACAATGTTAAGAAAATGCATATCTTGGCTTATGTCAAACTGTAACACCACCAATAACTTTTGTGTTTTTTAAGTGTATTTTTTTTTTGTTATCAGGAAGATTGGAAACAGGATGGTGAGGGAAATAATTTTTATTCAGTAAAACATGCTATAATTAAATTTATCATGCATCTATAAAACAATTTGAAACCTTGTTTTTTTTTTTTCTTTAAAACCTAAAGGTAAATTATTTGCTTTAATAAATGCAATCAAATCTTTAATTAACCTAAAAAATCACAACCAAATGAAACATTGAAATGGATTTTGGATGCACTGCATGTTTGTCATTTCAAGTTTTGAAAGTTGTCAACTCTTGCTATTGCTCCAAAACAAACTTTCTCTACCACAGGTTTTGACAGATCATAACCTTTACTAAGCTGACATATTCATTCGTAGTACAACCAGTAGAAGTGTGCCAGGCTTATTGTTCTCTGCTTCACGCTGCAAATGTCAAATGAGGACAACAACTGAACTTCGATCTTCAGTTAAACTCCAGTCAAAATGTTGAGGTAGGACATGTCACCAAAATAGTTAGTTTTCGGAATTCAACTGTTGCTGAACATTACATTTGAATACTATAAAATGGAACTAATATAAATAAACAAACTAAAAAAGGACCGTTTTGAACTTTTGTGTAAAATGTAATGAATATTCCCACATTTTAAAAGGCTAATATCACACCCATGCATATTTTATCAGTTGCACATGAGAACATCTCCAAACACCCTAAAATGACACCTTCAGTGGGCTCTTGCTACTGCTGATATGGAGGTCTGTGCCTCTATAGTCAGAAAGAGACTGCACAAGATTTACTTACATGTAATGTGTGCAAGATGGAGGTTGAAGTGTCAAGGTTTGTGGATACAGTTACTGGTTAAGGTGACCTATATTTTTCAATTGTTATTTTATATACCCTCCAATATAATGTAGATGGTTTCAGATGGAAAGTGGAGCAATAAAAAGTCAAACCTTTAGGCCCTCTGCCTACTGTTGTGTCTTGTATTTAATAAACCTAGAGTAATCTTTTATGAACCACCACATAATTCAGTTTACAACTCAGGCATGATAATGTTTACATCAGTACCTTAACTGATTTAGATTTCCTGTCTGTGCTTCGCTGAGTGTCAACTGTTCACTCAGTGTGGTGTTCCGTCTTATTGGCTCTCTGCTTCCTGTGTCACGCATGAAGCCGTGAGCCAAGGGGAAATCCAACCTTTGCCAGCTCAGTGACCAGTACATTATATAATCCACCATGGGGTTGCCCCAGTATGTAGGACCCACTTAGACTGACAGATGTGAGGCAAAATTTACACAAGGTGCAGGAAATGCACTGAGTGAAGCTGGTTAAATCTAGCTCTTATAACCTGAACTGAAATATTTCCATGAATGCGTCTGTATGGGTGTGTTTGTGTATAGGGGAGTACTAGTTTTGTCATACTGCAGTGCAGTTGTTGTCGTCACATTGTGTTTTGAGGAGTGTTCATCCAGTATTTACTCTGGAAAGTAAATGTCTCTCAGTAAAAAATCCATTTGTGCCTGTGTGTGGATGTGTTCTTGTAATGAAAGGTCTTCACATCACTTCTAAATACAGAAAAAGCCTAATATAAATATCTACTTGAATGCCCATCGTTTCAGCTTGTGGGAGAAAAGTAAATAAAAATAAAGGCAAAACAAGAGCCAATACATCCTAATGCCTGCTTGGCATGGCCAACACACACCCAGACAGGCTTAAAAACACACTCGTTCCCTCTTGTCTGTCAGGCTGCCGGCAGAAGTGTTTGTCTGCAGAGGAAATAGAATTTGATGATGAAAGTACCCTTGAAGCGGAGACACGCGCACATAAACACAAATACATAGCTCCTAAATTTCACTGACATGGCAATATGACAGAAAATGTGCTTTTTTTCTTCCTCTCTGGCAGCATGCATCAGTGGTTGTGCTCGCAGAGATGAGTGATGGAAGGATAGAATGGCTGGTGGAAGAGAAAGATGCTTGCACTGTAGGCGAGATGAAGAAAAGAAGAGAAGGAAGGAAATTAGGGAGGTCAAGAGTTTATCCAAGCAAATGTTTAACAAAGGTGGAATACTGATTGAAGACAGAACAGGCAAAGGAACAGTGTAGATCGAAGGATAAATTGTGTGAGATGACAAATGTAGCTGCTTCGAAAGAATTGAGAAGAGATATTAACTAATGCATTATATTAAATGCAATGCATACTATTAGAGCTGCACAATATTAGGAAATTACAACATTACTGTTGAATATTGCAATAAAGATGCATGTTGCGAATAGCCCACATCTTGGTTAAAAAGAGTTATATCAGGTGTGGGCATAAAAGGGACTACAAGTCCATCCACTTAGCCAAATGTAGTTTAAAATTACTTGAATGTTAACCCTTTTTAAACTAAAAGGTATCCTGAAGGCCATATGTCAAACTAAAAGCATTTTAGTCCAAAACTGGCAGCTCTGCAAAGAAGCTGGTGGCTCGAAGGCTTATGTATAGGTCGATGAACATACTTTGCTTGCTCTCTCTGATCAAATAAACTTGTAAATCAAAAGGCATTTTTCCCTATGAAAATAGGTTCAAATATTGTATTAGTTTGAACTCAACCTAATGCAAAAAGGGTGTATACATAACTAAAAACCTCCGAATGTAAAAGAAAAATAATTTGTTGCAATAATCTACAAACTAGTAGCTGAAAATGACGCCTGATTTTAATGATTTAGAATAATTACAATAGGTTATGTAAGTTGGCCACAACCAGAAACGGGATTTTCTACAGTAAACGGTGTACCTTAACGTGAAAAGGATTTTCTTACTCATTTAATGGATTTTCATTTAATTTTAGCTCCCTTGAACATCTCTGAAGATGGGACTCACCATTTTGATCAATAATGCACAGCCGGCTTTTTAGTGTTCATCTGATAAGGTCGAGGGTCTGAAACAGCCTCTTGTAACGTGTATTAAAAATTTAACCGAAAGGAGAGAAAATGGGAAGCTAAGCTGCTTTGGGTTAGAAACAACTGAAGCAAAAGAGAGGAGTAAAGGAGAGGAGAGAGCGAGGAGGGACATTAAAAGAACAAGATGGATCAGAGCAATGCGCACACAAGTATGGAGGGACTGAGGTGTTATTCTCTATTCCATCATAACTCCTTGTACTGGCCACTGGCTTTGCCCGACTTTTCAGACACATCTGTTTTTCTTCTGTCTTGGTCCCTTTTGTTCCAAATTCAACCTCTTCAATATTATAAGCAACTCTTTATATTTGCTGTCCCTTCTGTCTTGAGCAGTCAATTAACACATCAAGCACTCGTTTAACACTTGAATTTAATATTTAAATAAACAAACATGATATTGAGCAAGAATTGAAAATTTAGGACACCATACAACTACATAGTTTGATGAATGAACTGATGAATTTAAGATATCTAAACAATAACAACATTTTCTGTAAAATATAATAGAGCAGTTTATAAAGAGGAATAAATTAGGACACCCCCTCATTTATTACCTCTTAAAATGGCTAAAATCTAAATCATATTACATCAAATGGACAGGGTTGCTACATCAACCTGAAAGACAACTGCAAGATGTTGAAGTCTTGAAGAGCCATTAAATGCCATCATGGGACCTACACCAGGTTCCTGCTACTGTTGATATAAAAGTGCATTCCTAAACAATCAGAAAAGTCAGAAATAGACAGAAATAAATGGCAAAAGAAGAGTAAAAAAGAAATTGTTTGGATTCTACAGGACTGGCTTCTCTAAATTGGGATTGCACGTCCTGTTGTGATCTATATGCCCTCCTGTTTAAAGTAATTTCTTTGTTTTGTGTTAAAAGGGTTGTCCCAATGTAGTTTAATCTGAATATTTAAGGTTGAGGCTGTTAGGTGTTCAGAAAATGCTTTTTTACTTTGAGGCATCTTAGGAGGACTACCATTGCAAATAGGAATATGCACTGTAACAATGACATTGCTCTCCTAAAATAAAATACAAAGCACTAAACATGCATTGTGATTGATTAACCAATTTTAATGACAAAATATTATTGACAAAAACTTATTTTCTACTTTCTTGTTTTTTTTTTTTTGTTTAATTTATTTTTCAATTCTGAACCCACTCGGACCTCCGTCTCACTCAAAGCTTTGCTCTAAAGTTGGCAGTTCTGGTGTGTCGTATGTACTCTACAGTTTACTATAATTGAAATATTCAAGTAATGAAAAAAAAAACTGAAAAGATATTAAATACCATAACTGTGCTCAAAATGTTTCAGTTTAAATGTTTTAAAATTTAAATGTCCTTAACCAGCCATTAAAAGCTAAATTTTTGTATTTTAGTGTATTTTCTTCTAAGTTACAGTACAGACCAAAAGTTTGGACACACCTTCTCATTCAAAGAGTTGTCTTTATTTACATGACCCCAAACACACCTCCAGGCTGTGTAAGGGCTATTTGACCAAGAAGGAGAGTGATGGGGTGCTGCGCCAGATGACCTGGCCTCCACAGTCACCGGACCTGAACCCAATCGAGATGGTTTGGGT
>JAHUTJ010026294.1:0-17072 GCA_036250325.1 Characodon lateralis | reverse complement strand
TGTGGAACCAGCTCCCAGTTTTAGTCCATGAGGCAGAGACCCTGTCTACTTTTAAGGCTAGGCTTAAAACTTTCCTTTTTGATAAAGCTTATAGTTAGAGTGGCTTAGGTTATCCTGAGCTATCTCTGTAGTTATGCTGCTATAGGCTTAAGCTGCTGGAGGACATAATGGCCACTTTCACTCTCTCTGCTACATACTACTCTCCAATTTTGCATTATTTGCTGTTACTCCAGCTTTTAACTTTATGTTCTCTCTCTTTTCTCTTCCTAGGAGCTATGCTTGGCCTGACTGTATCTACCTGTGACACCTTCCTGGAGGGGGGGATCATCCAAGCTTCTTCTGCTGATGCTCAGAATGAGAGATTGCTCCAAAATCAACGCCAGTAACTGTCCACTGTCTCTACATGCTCATCCAGGAGGAGTGAATGCTACAAGTCACTGACTCGATGTGATCTTCTGGGTTTTCTTAGATAGCAAAACTTTTTAACCAATTTGAATAAATAACTGAATGTGACTGCACTGCTCAATAGTTAGGATTAATTTGAATGTATGTACCTGACTTGAAATCTGTATGATTCGATTGAATTGACTTTGTGAAGTGCCTTGAGAAGATGTGTTGCGAATTGGCGCTAAGTAGAAACTATTTTAATTTTGAAAACAAAAGAAAATTCAAGTAATCTGTTCCAGTCCCCCAGCCACCAACAACTGTTGGTTTAAAGACATCTATGGTGTTTGTTATGCTGGTCTGATTCTGTTAGCGGAGGGATGTGGAAGCTGGATTTACACTTTGGTTTGTTTTTCTAGGTATCAGTAATGTTAACAAATTGGAGAATTTCATTCAGACTAACACCGACAGAGAGCCTATATACCTTATTGCTATTAAACAGTGGAGACAGTGCTTTTGTTTGACATATACCATTATAAACACCATCTTTACTCTAATTGACCGACACTTTATTGGTCCAAAACAGCTGATAGTCGGAGGTCTTAAGGCTCTGGTTTGTCTCTTCTCAATTTTGCTTTGCTGTTGCTCCTGGGGAAGTAAGTAAGATACATTTTATATTTACACCCCACCCTGGCTATAAGGGGTCCAGCCAGCATAGACTTTGTGCATGTGAATAATTTGTAGTCTGGACACAGAGGTGGTGAACATCTCCTGCTCTGACTGCAGCTGGGAGGGACTGCTGCACAAGTTCTTCAAGACAACACAACTGAAACAATAGGGCCCACCATTGTGTAGCTGCTTATTCTTGCGACTGAGCTAGTGCCTATCTCAGCAGTAATTGGGCCAGAGGTGGGGTACGCTCTGTACAGGTCGCCAATCTATCTATTACAGGGAAACACAGAGACACTCAGGACAAACAACCATGCCCACACTGACGCTCACTATTAAGAGAGACCAATTAACCTAAAGTCATGTTTTTGGACTGTGGGAATAAGGCTGAAAACCCAAACATGCACAAAGAAACCATGTAAACTACGCACATGGATTCAGTCCCAGGACCTTTTTGCTGCACGGCAACAGTACTTCCCACTGCGCCACCAAAGGGCACCTATGGATTTTTGGCATGAAAACATGTACTATTGCACACACATAGAATATAATGCCTCCCAAGATCAAATCAAATCTTCAATCTTACTCCCTGGGTTCCTTCCTACAGCAAGATTACCACATTCCACATCACCCATTTTCTTTTTCCTCAATCCAATCAGTTATAGTTTTTAAATAAGTTTCCTGTCATGTCTTGAAGTGGCAAATTTGGTCATAAACATCCTTAATATAAGTAGCAAAATCTGCAAAACAAAAATTCCTCTTAATGTTAAAATTATGTCTTTAAATATGATTCTTAACTATTTTCTTATTTAATTTAAACACATTTTTCTTGGTACATTCTTACTTGACTTTGCTTCAATTTTAATGTTCAGCAGCAATGTTCTCAATGTACCTTATAAATACAGCTTCTGTTATACCTTACAATCATGACTGAAGATTTATTTATTGCATCTTCATGCTGCCAGTTTACCATCTCTTTGGTAGGCATTACACTGGATTAAAAGGTTTTATGTTCACCAAACAAGACTTACATTTTATGATTTATAGCTTGAAGAAGGTATCAAAGGATTGTGCTCTGGTGCCCAAAAGATCATTTTTGTTTCCCTTGGACTGATTGGATGTTATAACAGAGTGTCAAGACAACATTCTTCACACTTTACAGCCCCAACAGCAGCAGCCTGGATTGTTTACACAAAGCAATTTGGCTCCATGGATTCTTGTTGTTTGTGCCAAATTCTGACCCACCATCAGCCACTTCAGCTGAAATCAAGATTTATCAGACCAGGCTAGATATTCCCCCCATTTGAAAAGTCCAAGTTTAGAGAGTCTGTGCCCAGAGCCCTGCCTGCCACATTCACCAGACAGAGTGAATGGAAAAATTAATGGTTCTCTTATATTGTAGATGCTGCTGTTCAATGTCAGTCAGTCAGTCATTTTCTACCGCTTATTCCATAGTGGGTCACAGGGGAGCTGGTGCCTATCTCCAGCAGTCTATGGGCGAGAGACGGGGTACACCCTGGACAGGTCGCCAGTCCATTGCAGGGCAACACACAAACAACCATGCACACACTCATTCATACACCTATCTACTTACATCTACTTTTTTATTCAGCCATGTACATACATTTCAAAACCCCTATTTTTTTTTACCTTGCTTCTAAGGTACCATGCCTTCTTAAAAACTTTTGTTGTTAAAATTCTTCACAAATCACCTGGTTGGTTGGTAAAAAAAATGGTCAAATGTTAAATTCGAGTAAGCACTGGTTAAACCCTTGAGTTTAGCGGCTTATTGAAAGCCTGAATTATTCATAGGCAAAATATATGTGGGTTCATAATTTAAAACCAGTGAAAATGAATGGAAAATAATATAAAGAAATGGGGACGACGGCCTAAAGCCAGATAATGGTTAAAAAAGTGTCCTTCTCCCTCCAAGTCACTCTCTGCCTCAAGTGGAGGACAAGTACTGTATCTTGAATTGTCGTTCTGATGGTCAGATGGAGAAGGATACATGGATTGGGGATTCGTCTTCGAATTTCAGTTTACTGATCCGTCTAGACCTAGACCCTCATCTGTGGTCATGAGAAATTCTTAACAACCAAAGAATTGAGATTTCAGATACGAGCAAGGAGCTTGGAGTAGAACTGGGGCAGATGCAGAATTTACTGGAGGTGTTGTATATCGCTTCTAGCCTTGTAAGATCTAGGGATCCTCCTGAATGAGGTAGAGAGTGTTTGAGAGAGAGATGTCTGGATTTCCCTCTATTATTTCATTTCAGATAAGCAGATGAGGATGAACGATTTAATGAGTCAAGAATGTTGCATGGAGCTGTCTGGTACAGTTCAGGAGTTTGATGTAGGAGAAATGTCTGGGTTTCCCTTGTTTGTCAAAGATGCCAAATCATCAGGAATCAGACCTTAATGTGGCTTTATGTCTTACTTCTCACTCAATAAAGAGGATTAATACCTGTGTGCTTGAATTCTAGACTCCTACAATAAAACAAGTACTTCTGTAACATTTGTTATAGCTTAGATGGCAGAACAACCACAAGATTTTGATTATCAAGTCACAAGAGAGAAACAATTTTCTATTTCTCACTAATACATCTCTCTACATCACCAAAACATGACAGTTTTCTACTAGAATCCATCCTTCATTGCAGCACTTTCACTGTTCTACCTCCTCCCCAGTCTCTTTTGCTCTCCCTCTTTTGCTTCATCAGTGAGAATGGAGAGCAAATAGTTTGAGGCCTGCATATGCCTTTGCTCCAAACTAACAAGGCAAGAAAGACTGCACACAGCAGCTATGAAATGAGAAGTGAAAAGAACAGCTAAAAGAAGTACTTTCAAATTCAGCTCGTCTCGCTGCATCTCCTTACAAACAAAAAGGGAGGAAAATGATGTGTGCTTTAGTGAGATGGTTGGAAACACTTTATATGCCAGCTGAAAATTATATCCTTTCTTCAGACAGAAGTAGCATCAGTGTTGTCTCTGACAAAGAGCGTGTTCTTCCGCAGTGTCCTGTTACTGTCAAACTAATTAGGTGAAGACTGTACACTCACTGTTCCTTAGAGAAAGGTAAATAAAAAGGTTTTACTTCAAAAAATGATTTAAAAAAATGGCTAACTCAAATCAAATGTGTAAGAACTGATACCTATATATTAAGTCTTTAGACAGTTCACCATGAATAATTTAGGTACCTGAAGATGAACAAAGTATAGAAAACACATTTTGATGGTTAATTGTTTTCCCTTTTACCCTTTGAGTAAAAATAAAACATTTTGAAGAAAATAAAGGGCAACAATGACCGCCAGGATTGTTATGGCGGCCTGTGGAGCCAGTAACCTGCTTTTGTCTACCTCCATGAGCCCTAACAAAACATGAATAATGTTAACAGAGTTAGGGTGACAGAGTTAAAGATAAACACAAATTTTATTATTTGCGCCGCATGTGTCTGAGCTCAGATCACATTTTATGCTAGAACTATAAGCAGATCAAGTAATAGCCTCTTCTACCGCTGCTGAAGGTGAACAAAGCATTAATTTTTATACGCCCTGCTCTACTTTTCAGGGGCTGTAATAACTGCCATGGGTTTAGCTGGAAGTGGGTTCCTCAAATAAAATTCTGCTCAGGGCCTTATTTAACTTTAGGTCCAGCTCTGTAGGTCCTGCAATGGTCACGCTTCAAAAGCAAATTTTATTCACATTGATAATTTGAATTTAATCAGGACTTCGATCATTTCCCTGACATAATGCAATCTCAGTATTGAAGCCTTTTATTCAGTTGATAAATTCAGATCAAAGATTTTTTTATTTGAAAACTATGGTTTTCTAACAGTAGGCTAATATTTTTGAAATAATCTATATTTAAAAGCTGACTTTTATCATGAATATCTAAAATCACCTGAGCTGATTAACACAAAACATTTTATTAATCAAATTAAATACAATCTTATTAGTGAAGAATCTCCACTTGTACGTAAAGGGGTTAAACTGAAAATGTTAGCGACAAATTAAATGCAGATTGCAACCTACTGCACTAATCCTTCCATTTTAATCTGCCATTAAATCTGGCATAATCTGCCATTTTCAGAGCAGTGAATAAAAAGTTAAATGAATCAATCCAACAAATAGATAAACTCAGTGTGCTGGTGTGAGATTATGCCTGTGATCACTTGGCCTTTGCTACATTAACGTCTTTTTCCCATAAATAGTGACACGGAGTCAGCTAAAATAAATGCCAAGGCTTCATCTCACTAAATGCCAATCTATGTTTAGGTTTCAGGCAGCAAAAGGAACCATTAACCTCTATTCATCTGCTGATTAGCCACAGTGCTGGAGTCTAAGCTGATCAATAGAGCTTCCTTTTACCCTCCAACAGCCTTGAAGAAAACCTTCAGGGCATTGATAAGTTCAGCATTGGTTTTCTCACATCTGCATGCAATCTGCTAAAAGCCTGGAATCTTTACTTCAGTGCAATCCCCATTTCCAAGCAGGCATAAGGCCACAGTGGAGAGAAAACTAACTTTTTATTGGAAGAAACCTCCACCAGAACTTACTATGAACTAGTTTTATGCATATAAATGAATTTAGTTCAGAACTCATTTTAAACTGGGTGTTTTGGTTTTTTGCAATTGGAAGCCTGCCACATAGAGAATGTCTTTTCAATTATTTGGTTGAATCTATGAAAACCACCAAAGACACTGGTTTGACAAGCAGAAAACAATAGTTAAGCACCAAAATGGTGATTTCCAAAGAGCCGCTGGCTAAAACCTTGGCATAATGATCCGGTGACTGATCTCTCATGTCCACTGTCAAGTCTTTGCAGGATTTATTTCCTCTTCTAATCTGATAAAGCTTGATGGTTTATTCGTCCTTGTTCAGTACTCAGTGTTTGTGCACATGGTGCAGATTGTTATTTCATGGTCAGCTGCAATGACTGGACAGAAAATAAGTGAAAAACAACCCAACTCTGATGAAAAATGTGTAAAGACCTTCAAAGAGTTTACAATCAATCCTGGCCCTTTGAAAAAGAAGGAAAGTGACCTGAAGCTTGCACAGAAGTTTACAAGCAAATAATAATAAAACAAATGCATAATTTTCCACGAGTTCAAATCCATCAGCCACGAGAACACCATGCAGACCTATTGAAATGTATTTTCCTCTTGTCCGTTTTCCAAAGCCGGCCGGTTCATTTAGCTTTTTGTTGCGGTAACACAGACATCAAGGTTTCTCTAAAGTCTTGAATCTGTCATGTTCCCATTCTCTGAAAGTGGCAACATTTTATTATTCATCACTGTACTCCTCATCATCACTTCCATCAAAGATGCACTCAAGCACCACAGCAAAAAAAAAAAAAAAACATTTTTCGGTTTGGTTTAAATCAGAAGTAGAGAGGGATGAAAGAAAGAAAGAGAAGCAAATTCAGAGGAGTGAGAACAGATAAGGGAGAGAATTAAAGAGGAAAAGAATGAGGGCGATAAAGATGAGGAGAGGAGGATGGAGAGTGAGTGAAAAGGAAACCAGGTAGTGACTTTTGATGTGCTTTAGTAGAAAATCACACAACAAGGCAGGGAAAGAAATAACTTCACTTTTCTCCACATCAGCAGCAGCAGAGGCCACCCACATGACCACAGCTGACATTTAAATTAATGCAGTCAGACACTTTTCGCCTGTCATACATATTGGATTCTGCAGCTGCCAAACATTCACAGATGTGATACCAGCTGTGCTGGTTTTTATACATCAAATTAAACACACTGAAAAGAGCGAGCACACTATAACTAATTCATTTAGCATCTACACTCACTTTTTATGAAACAATTAGTGATAGAAGCACATTTGTTGAATAATAGAGTGGCGTGTGACCACCGAGTGTAAAATATCGCCACGCTGATTTTTCATAGATTAGTGTGTTCTTCCTGCAGATCAGAACAGCACAAATCAGCTGCACTTCTTAGATCATTTTGCTATTCCCAAAGTAACAAAAATGTACCCCTTTACAAAGCATTAAGACCACTAATATCCCCATAGCATCTCCACAGTGTGTTATAGCCGTCAACACAATGCAAGTTTTATTTAATTCTTTAACGTTTTCTGCATTCAGAAGGCATGGGATGGGCATGGGTGACCCTTTTTTAAATTTGTAAGTTAGGGGTGGACTAAAATTTGATGGCTGTCAGGCCCTTTAGAGATGTTTCTGGTTTGGGAGAATGTTCTACTGCAAAGAAACCCAAGAAACTTTGTCCTTGTTTATGCATCTTTTAACTCCCAAAATCTATGCAATATCATCTTTTAAATTATAGTGCATTTTGCCAATATATATATATATATTTATATATATTGTACGCCAGTATTCCCTAAATAAGAAACACTGTAAAGCAGAACTTTGACATCTTCTGGCCATTTTTGTGAATTCTGAAACAACTCACGTGTAGTTAGATTTTTCTGTTTATTTTATAATGACTAAATACATTATAAAGTGTAATTCCTGCAACAGAATTAACAGTTTTAGTTTTTTGCTGAAAATCATAGCCTTTATTTTCATGTTGAGAGCCTCTCTCACACTCAGCGACTGAACAAGACATCACTGCTGCAGTACGAGGTGTTAACACTCAGCATTTGGTGACATAATGGCCCTGTTTTGGCCTCATCAGTGGAAATGCTCACAAAAAAGGCCTTGGTAACAGTCACATTTTTGACTGTGGGAGGAAGCTGGAGTACTCAGTGAAAACCCACTCACTAGGATAACCTCAAACTTCATGCAGAAAGACGCCAGGCTGAGATTCAAACCTAAAACCTTTCTGCTGCAAGGCAGTGTCACCGTGAAGCCTGGTAAAAGTCTTTATTTCCCTAAATCCGATAAAGAATATGGAAGAAATGACATTGACTTTGCAAAAAATATTACATATTGTAAAATATACATTAGTTAGTATAGCCCACTATACCACGTGCATTTGTAAAAAAATAAATAAATAAAGGTTTTACCAACTCCTTAGAAACCTTTTTTAATTCTTTCATTCACCTTTGTAGACTTGCTGTTTTTGTAGAGCCAATAAAGAAAACTAGAATAACTTTAAAAACCTGTAGAGGAAAAGGAGGAGTGAGCAGAGAAAAAAAAGACCAAGAAGCTTCTTTATGGACTTGCTGACCGGAAGACACCTCTCATCCCTTCTTACCACTCTACACCTCTTTTTCCTACAAGCATCAACATTAGAGACATGAGAGTGATTTGAATAAAATATTCTGCCACTGCTTTGCGAGTCAAGTTCACAGGTTCGGATATTAAAAGGTTTTTGAGGAAACAGTTCAGTGCAGCATCGCTCTAATTGGCTGAGCCGACTGTTATCTGCGTACAGCTAAACAGCTTGAATTCAACCCAGTACCGCTCAGAGGGAGGCCAGATTCATATCTATCCCCTTCATTCACAGCTTAATTCAATTGAAGGGCAATTATCGACCACTCCAAGGGTCCAAGATCCTCGTTGGCTTCAGTTCTCATCAGGGAGCTTCGCTGTGTAGGATCAACCTCCTCAACCCCCAACTGCAGAGGGTGATGCTTGTGTCGACACTCAGTGTGTAAAAGAGAAAGAAAACAAGCAGGAAGGATCTGTCAGCAACAACCTGGTGATTCAAAAGGACTGGAGAAGAGTTTGTTGTGCAGAAAGAAAAAAGGTCCAGCATGTTTGTCTCATACAAATATTCCACGGGAGAGGACTGAATATGATGTTTTCGTTTATGGTGCCCCGTAACAGCCAGCCAGCTGAATTAAATATTTCTAAAAAAGGAAAATATATGCACTGTTAAACCTACTGCTGTAAAACATAAGAAAGCCACCATCAGAAATTTGGATTTTAAATTTTACAGCTCATGTTCTGTAATTCTTTTGGTACACAACTGGATTTCAGATGTGACATTAAAATAGTCTTGATTAAACTTATTTTAGAAAGTATATACAAAGGAAAATTAATTCTGCTGCTCTCACATTTTAACAGAGTAAAGAGCAGTGTTCCACTGTTGCCAGTAATGAACTCCATTAATTTATTCATTTCTGTACCTGCATAGTCCTTGCAGGGTCACTGCGGGCTGATGCCCGTCTCCAGCAATAAAAGTGCAAGAAGCAGGATCACAACCATGGACAGGTGGCCAGTCCATCACAGAGACAAACAAGACAAACAACCATTCACACAGTCATACATAAGAGCAGGTTTGTGGCGCTTTAAGAAATAGTTCTAAATTCAGTCAGGGTGCCATTATTTATCCTGTACAGGTCTGGGCATCTGTCCATGGATATGCCTCCCCAGACCAACACTGACCCGCCACCGAACTGATGATGCTGAAAAATATTGCAGGCAGCACAACGTTCCACCCAGCTTCTCCAGACCCTTTCACGTCTGTCCCATGAGCTCAGGGTGAACGTTCTCTCAACTGAGCAAAGAAGAGAACAGGGCCCTGGTGCCCAACCTGCCAATTCTGGTGTTCTCTGGCAAATGCCAGTCGAGCTCCACTGTGCCAGGCAGTGAGCATAGGGTCTACTAAAGGACGTTGGGCCCTCAGGCCTCCCCCCTGAAGTCTGTTTCTGACAGTTTGGTCAGAGACATTCACGTCAATGACCGGCCTAAGGTCACTTTGTGGGGCTCTGGCAGTACTCCTTGATGAAGGAGCAGATTCTGGTCCTGCTGATGGGTTAAGGGCCTCCGCCAGCCCTGTCCAGCTCTCCTAAAATAAGTGTCTGTCTCCTGGAATCACTTCCATGCTCTTGAGATGGTGCTGGGAGACACAGCAAACCTTCTGACAATGGAGCCTATGGTGTGCCATCCTGGTAGAGTTGGACTGCTTGTGCAACCTCAATAGGGTCCAAGTTTCGCCTCATGCTACCACTAGCGACACTGACCCTGGTCAAATGCAGAACTACTGAACAGCAGTCAATAAAATGAGGAGGGAAAAATGGCTGTAGTCTCCCCCTCCAAAACCACTCCTGGTATTTGATATCCAACCAGACTGAACACAAATAATTAATACACTGTTTAATTCGTGAAGCAGACTCTGAAGCACTTTTCTATTTATTAATCTTTCAGCAACCTGTTTTATTCAGCAGATAGTAGAAAATGGATATTTAAAACCCATATAATGCTTTGGTATTAAGGTAATGAAGGTCTGCTTTCACATTCCTATTTTTCCCAACTAAAGGCTGGTTAATTTGGTTATTAAGATCATTTTCATGCACCTACAGTAAACACAATACAGAAATGTCTGTTGTTGCTGCTTTAATGTCCAGATGTAATAACCTTGCTTTCATAAGTGTACAGCGACAACTGTTCTGTGAAAACAGCTGCACTCACACTCCTCACATACTATCCTTATGTTATCATTGTTTTTTCTTTTTTCAGTAGTTGTATAAGGGAGAATTTAGCCTTCGTTGTAGATATGTCAGTTCTCTGCATGTGAGATGCAGTTGAGAAAGTTATTGTGCAGGTTTGTGAAGCAAAGACAAATTTAACTGTGTCCCTGCGATTACTGTAAGGCATTTCTAAAACACATTGCAATCCATTAGCAGCGGGACATGCAGATTTTTTATTTCGCTGTCCTGGCTTACTACCACATCACATTAGATTTGAAATAACCAGCGCCTATAGACTTTAACTGCTGACACTATATCTGAAGACAGGTACAAATAAGATATAAGTGTACTTGATACACAGTTTCACATCATGATGAATCATATGGTTTTCCTAAATTCACACAAAACATCTTTTTTCTCTGTTTATCTTAGGTTGAGCTGCAGCAACAGGCAACTAGTTTCCCTGCAAACAGACTGTTATCAGTCTAGTATCAAAACCTCGTCAAACAAAAACAGATTAACACCAAAAATATAATCTAGACTGCTTTGAATGTTCTACATCTATCCACATGGATTATTTTCTACTGTGATTTACTTCTACTTTATTTACTTTACTTCAAAAGAATAAACTCAGTTCTCCAACAGTTTCTACGTCCAGTCTGGTTACTGTCGTTCTCTAATTTATTTATCATATGTAAGCTCTACCCGGTCATGACTTAATCTAACTTAAAGTTAGCAATTTTAACTGAGATGCTAACTCAGATGTTTTGAAAAAATGAAAGGGAAAGGTTTAAGAAGCCCTTTAGAGAAAAGCATTTTCTGCATCATGTCAGGTGGTCATTCAACTAGAACAGAGAGCCATACTTCAACAGATGCTTATATTTTCACTCCTTCACCATTTTGCAACTTTGGTCATTTCATACCTGACCTACTTAGTTACAAAACATAGCCATCTGTTGAAACACAGAGCAAACTGGCCTAAGGCCGAGATACCAGTAAGGCTGAATGTACTACAGCAAAGTTGCTCTGCTTTATTCGTTTGGATAAACTCAGTCAGGAAAAATGCTGGATTTAGAAACTTTTTGAATTTCTGCATTTTCTAAAGAAGTTAATGGGTAGTTATCTTAACTATGCTAATTTTTTGCCCTAATATGATATGCTAGGCTTTGAAATGTAAATCCAAATCCTGAACACAGTCATTGTGTCTTTGTTTTAGTATCGCAAAACTCTGTTTCACAGTGTCTGCTCTGCCCCACATAGGGCATGATTTCCTTCCTGTGCTCAATATAAATAACAGAATGTTGTTTATTTGTAGTTCTTGGTTGTCATTTGAAAACTGGACCTACAAAAATCAGCCACACATCTCCAGAAGAAACATATATGTAAGAACAATGAATTATAAAATTTCTAAACCATAATAAAATATATATCTTTCTCATTAAAACATCACAGGTGACAGACAAGATAAAAGTAATGTTGATTTGAGAAGAGCATTAGAATTGTTTGGAAACCTGCTGGTAAAGTGTTCAGATGTCAGACCTACTTGAATACCATCCATCACGTCAAGAAGTTAGGTTGTATTGTAAATAAAAAGCATTGTCATAGGAAGTGTTAACATCATCAGATAGGTACATTACATGTAATTGTTTGATACTTTCCTGCAGAGAAATTTAGTGTAGAAATGTACAGACAAATGTGAGAAAAAAAAGGGTAATAACTGCTGTTTTGATTACCTGATGTGGACAAATGTGGCTGTTTTGTGTCCAATAATTACATCTGGTTGTTTTAAACATAACATTAAATGCTTTAAAAAATAAATTTTATGTCAGCACTTTAAAAAATGCTTTGATATAAAAACAAAAAGGAAAATTGCCAAAACCTAATGCATTGTGAAATAATCATGTCAATTAAATATTGCTGGGTCTTCAAAGCAGTTTTAGACCTTAATGCAACACATAATCCTAGTATCCACTGGAAACCAAAAATTCCTTTGGTATTTTTCTGGTTATTTGGAAGTCGACAGCAATTAAGTTAAAGTCCATTTGGTTGGTTTCCTGCATGATTTAGATGTGTGTCTGCTCAGAAAAACCCTGATTCAAATGGCTAAATTCCCTTTGCATGTGTGTGAAGGACCAATTCATTTCAGTCAGGTGTGTTAAGCTTAGGGAATCATCTAAAACATGCAGGACACCAGGTCTTAAGAGCTGGAATTAGGCATCATAGCTTCAGAACTTTTGTAGATAACCACTGCACCCTTTCCATTTATCTTAATAAAACACAAACATTTAAAATGAAATACAGGCTCAGTATTTCCAGAAAACAGAACAAGCAGAAATGCATTGTTAATTTTAAGTAGCTGTTTGCCCATCAAGTTTATGCAGCCTGTGGGATTTGTTTTTTGAGTCTCATCTCCATTTTAAAAACCAAAATAATCAATGAAGACAAACATATCGAGTGGAAACCAGAGGATGGCCCTGTTTTACTTTATTTCCAATAGTTCTGCTCTGTTTGGCTTCTTTTAGCTGTGAGCTGCTGCTGAAAGTTTGCAAACCTAACCTCTCTTCTGAGCTTGGGATGCTTTTCTCTCAACCAACTCAGCAGTTGGTTGAGAGAAACCAACAAAGCTTTCTATATTTCAGCAGTGGATGCGTCTCGACTCTCCTGCTGCTTTATATCCGTCAAACACACACAAACACTTTACAGAAAAGAGCACAAATGCTTGTACATCTGTGTTGCATTTTGTCTCAGAGAGGCAGAGTAACAATAAAACTCAACTCCCATGACAATAGCAAGCTCTCTGCATGAAAGCACCAAACCCGTTTCTCTCAGAGAAGTGGAGTTTCACAAATAGCAGCCATCCCAAACTCTCTGAAGAAGGAGTTTGCAACTAATAAATCAAATTTGTAGAGATTCATAGCATTTACAAGCACACAGTCAATAATACAATAATAAGTTGGGGTGTAATTACGCACAAACTAACTGCACAGTGCCTAAAGAGGAGCTTGGATTTTCTGTTTCAGGCAACAGACTAATTAAACCTTGTAAAACAAAAGGAAGCAGAAATAAAGATGTGCAAACTCCTTAAACCAGTCAATAAGTGAGCACAAACCAATGCATCAACTTAAGCCACATATTCAAGAGAACAGATGCTTGTTATAAATGACACCAAGAAGGATCATAATAGGGAAAGAGATCAAGAAGGTTAGCCTTACTTTGAGTAGTCTTCATTATCTCGGTCACAGCGGGAGTCTTTGTGTTTCTCCCAGTCTTTGCCATGTTTACATGTGGTCAGTAGAATAACATCTTCTCCGTTGTGGATGTGATAGAGGGCGTTTCTCGTCTCTGAACCAATGCCGGTTAGGTACCTCTTCCCTTTAAAAACCAGCTGGTATTTCCTGGAAGGCGATGCGTCATTCAGTGCCAGATAACGTGTGGACCCTCCTTTAAGCGGGTGATCTTTGGAGAATAGAGGGATGGAGATATCAAAGTTTGGTCTGAAGTTGACCACATCTGCGCTGGCCTTAGCCAGCATGGATTGGCCCACCTCGAATCCCAGATCCTCTGTGTAGTCTGGCCATGTACCAGAGTACAGGTTGAATATGAGGTGGTTCCTGCCGTCGTTCCACGTCGGTAGGCTGTGGATGCGGGACCTGACGTTCTGGACATACAGAGTTGAGAGCTGATCCCTGTCCAATGTGTCCACAGCCAGAATGAACAGACAGGCCCGGGAAGGGTCCGTGGTATGGAAGCGAGACTCCCTGATGGAGGACAGGATCTTCTGGTAGGTCTCTGAGATCTCATCCCCTCTCTGCGGAGGGTAAATGTAAACCCTGAAGCCCGACTGACAGCGTGAAAAGTCAAAACAGGTTTCCATGCGGCAGCGCTTGTTCTTGTAGATGTTGTCTCGGATTGCCCGACGTTCATGAGGAGAGGTGTGCTGGTGATGGAGCTGAGGGCTGTCCTCCTGCATTGACAGACCAACACAAGTAAGATACTCAAAATTAAAATAAAAAGATCATAAACATTGTTGATTGATTTTTTTTTCCTTTATCAAACTCAAACTCAGTGGACTCAGGACATTGTGGACTAATGCCAGCCGAACCATCTTCTCATCAATGTGGGGAAAACCAAGGAGCTGATGGTGAATTTCCACAGGTGCAGACCCACCACACTGACAACAATGAACATCCAAGGAACTGACATTGAGACAGTGGACTCTTATAAGTACCTGGGTGTCCTGAACAATAAACTGTGCTGGAGTCACAACAGTGATGGTCTTTACAGCAAGGGTCAACACAAACTCCACTTGCTAAGTAAACGGGGAGATTCTTAGGAAATTCTTATGGAGTGTCGGGGGAGGTACTGAAGACCTTTTTTGATATAGTAAGTTGGAGCAGCAGCTTATCTCCAGCTGAGAGAAAGCAGTTAGATAAGCTCGTCACGAAGGCCAGCTCTGTGCAAGGATGCCTCCTCGATCTAGTGTAGGTGGTGGAAGACAGAAAAACTCTAGCAGAAATAACATCACTCTTGGAAAATGTCCCCCACCCCATGCATGAAGCTTTTGCAGAACTGGGGAGCTCCCTCAGTGACAAATCTGCTGTACACTATTTTTCCTCTTATGTTATAAATTTGCCCTTACTGTATAGTCTCGTATTTCTTATTCTTATTTTTATTGTTTATATTTTTACCTTTATGTGAATCTGCATGCTTCCATTTGCCTGTCACTTTGCTGCTGGTAAACCTGAATTACTCCACTGGGGGACAATAAAGCATATTTCTATTCTGTTCTATTTAAACCGCTCTTTCCAGAGCCACAAGTCTTGTGGACAAGTTTCCAAACTTTTGCCAACAACATCACTTTTGCTACTTCACCATTTTGCATTCTGAGTTTTTGTTAAATTAAAGCATGATTAAAAGGTCAATGGTTTGATGACCTGAGGCCTCGAGTTGGAAAGTATGGCTTTAACTATTCAGTTATATAGGTAATAGCTTGACCCTGCAGGGCCCTAAGGGTTAAAGGCAGGATTTTGAAATGAATTCTAAAATTAACCAATAATCAGTTCAAGGACATTAAAACAGGAGTGATGTGAGCTTCTCTGTTTGTTCCAGTTTAGAGTCCTGCGACAGAGATTTGGATTTATGTGGAAAGTCCATTAAAATAGACTAGACGAGAACGTAAAAGCATAAATACTCATCTCAAGTTGTTATTTCAACATCAACCTTCTTAGTCTGGAAATATTTCTTAAATTAAAAATTAAATTAAAAATTATTTTGGACAAGTGGTTTTTAGTGACCTTCAAGAGACATTCATTTGTTCCTTCAGTTTAGCTTGACAGCCAGGTTCACAAATCCAATCTGTTGCCTGATCAGAGGAACCATGTTCTCTGAACCATGTTCATCCATAAGCTAAAATCCTTGCTTTTGAATCTCTCCTTATAAAATAACAGATGTCCTACTGTATTAATGTACTCTTCATACATCAAACTTATCGACATACTGTATGCTTTGAGTATGGACACCAAATAATATACAGACAGCTGAACCAGCTCTCTTGAGATTCTAAGCTCTTTAAAGTGAAGTTAGTAATTTGCAAGCCTTCAACACAATGCTCTGTTGTGATCAGGCTGTTTGCATTTATGGCTTACTGTATATTGTCATGATGCTGACAGGAGTTGGTCAGGTAAAACAATTTTTTTTTAACAGAACAAAAGATGCAAACCTTTTGAAATTAAGTTTAGTTGAGAAATGTGTGCTTCCTTACCTGCAGTAGATAACTCTTAATACATCTTATTTTGCAAAAATACATTTGTTTTTCACAGATGATGAAGTGAACAACAGAGAGTCCAAGTAGGGCCAGACCAAACTGGAACAAACAACATGTTTGTATTAGACGATTATTTGGAAGTCTGTGTTCAATTAAACAGAAGATTAAATCCGTCAGCCTTCCATGACAATGATCTTCCCCGTGACAAATGTTTATTGCAAAACTGAAAGTGCTAATTGGCAATTTTTAAATCTCAACCTCAGACATAGTTTCACTCCATCTCAGTATCACAATAATGGAAATGTGTTGAGGGATTTTCCAGATATTGCAGGTTTTTTGCGTTTAGTCAGCACCCACATACTTAATTTTAGTGGTCCCCTGCTGGGCTGGTGCCCATCTCCGGCAGGCAGTGGAAGAGAGGCACGTTACACCCCTACACATGACACCAGAGACTAAATGTACATCCTTCAATCAAACGAGGTGTGAAAATTTTGACAGGTGGGCGGGCCTTCAGGTGACGTAACCCGATATCGTCATTAATCGGATGTCGTCATTAGCCGGATGTTGTCATTAGCCGGATGTTGTCATTGCAAGGAAGCGAATCTTTCTAATTGTATGTTTTTAGATGCTTTTTACATCTAAAAACAGAACATGTAGTTTCTCCACTTTAAAGGAACAGTCACTTTAATGCAGGTACATCACACGAAATTCTGATAAAAAGAGAAAACCTGACAGAATTGTAAATTTATTTTGTTTTAACGCAGGGGTTATTTAGATGGATGTTTTTTACATCTAAAAAAAACAAGAAAGACAAAAAAGTAGATACAGAACCTTTCTTCCTCTGCTCAAATGTTTGAGCAATCTAATCTGCACCAGCAACTTGTAGAGATGATCTAAAAACAGAGAAACATATGAACTGAA
>JAHUTJ010026293.1:0-17081 GCA_036250325.1 Characodon lateralis | reverse complement strand
TTTCCACCAGAACTGTCCATCGGGAGCTCCACAGGGTCAATATACACGGCCGGGCTGCTATAGCCAAACCTTTGGTCACTCATGCCAATGCCAAACATCGGTTTCAATGGTGCAAGGAGCGCAAATCGTGGGCTGTGGACAATGTGAAACATGTATTGTTCTCTGATGAGTCCACCTTTACTGTTTTCCCCACATCCGGGAGAGTTACGGTGTGGAGAAGCCCCAAAGAAGCATACCACCCAGACTGTTGCATGCCCAGAGTGAAGCATGGGGGTGGATCAGTGATGGTTTGGGCTGCCATATCATAGCATTCCCTTGGCCTAATACAGCCAAGGACTACCGAACCATTCTTGAGCACCATGTGCATCCAATGTTTCAAACATTGTATCCTGAAGGCGGTGCCATGTATCAGGATGACAATGCACCAATACACACGGCAAGACTGGTGAAAGATTGGTTTGATGAACATGAAAGTGAAGTTGAACATCTCCCATGGCCTGCACAGTCACCAGATCTAAATATTATTGAGCTACTTTGGGGTGTTTTGGAGGAGTGAGTCAGGAAACGTTTTCCTCCACCAGTATCATGTAGTGACTTGGCCATTATCCTGCAAGAAGAATGGCTTAAAATCCCTCTGACCACTGTGCAGGACTTGTATATGTCATTCCCAAGATGAATTGACACTGTATTGGCCGCAAAAGGAGGCCCTACACCATACTAATAAATTGTTGTGGTCTAAAACCAGGTATTTCAGTTTCATTGTCCAACCCCTGTATTTTTTTAGAATGTAATTAGTATATTCAGGAAAGAGAGGTATTACTTAGAGATTTAAGTAGGAATAAAAATAAATTAGACATTAGGGACTTGTTTCAGAGATCATCTGGGGATGTAGTTTTTAATGGTATTTTTAGTTTTCTAAGAAGAACAGGTATTATGGGAAGATTATAATAGTTTAACGTCTGGTCCATACTCCAATCGGGAAGGTGGCGGTAATGCACCTTAAAGTTGTTTGTAAACCGCCATAAAAAAAAGAAGAAGAAGAAGAAAGATGTATGTGGAAATTAGAGCCAAACGTATGGCCATGGTGTGACGTCCAACTTGGCCGCGCCACCACGGCCACGCCCTTTTATGAAAAGTCACTGTGCTTCAAACTAAGTTAGACCCACTAGTTATTAGTCACCTGACACAGTTTGAAGCGGATTGAATGTAGACAGGCAGATAGCCACCTTTCCAAGTAAAAAAAGTGACTTCCTGTTCCCAGGGGCCGTGGCTTTGATGATGTTGGCATATGACCCCATAGGATCTTCGGGAATCCAAAGGTCCTCCTTCATGCCAACTTTGGTGTGATTTGGCGTTTCTTTGGGAAAGTTATTGCGCGTTTCTTTGGGAAAGTTATTGCATTTTTTCACTTTGGGCGCGAATGCCGTTTTCGTGCCCCGGCCACGCCCCCTAAACATGGCTGAAAACTCACGATTTTGATAACTTTTAATCCCCCATGCCTTCACTGCATATTGACCAAATATGAAACCGATAGCTCAAAATCCCTAGGAGGAGTTTGTTAAAGTTCGAGTTGAGTAAAAGTGAAAAACGGGCAAAAATTGGCCTTTGACCCAAAATGGCTGACTTCCTGTGCATTTTGGGGCATACCACCAAGAGACTTTTTTTCTTGGTTTGAGGAGCTCTACCTGTGTGCCAAATTGCAGATCTCTACGACTTGCGGTTCGGCCTAGCTCACTTTAGGGGGCGCTGTAGAGCCCTTTTGGCCATGCCCACTGACGACAACATTAGGGAACAAGAATTTCACACGAGGGACAATTTTGGGTAAAATCTGGTGAGTTTTCGTGCATGGCAAAGTCCCCCAATTGTCCCGCAAAGACGCAACGGAAAAAAGAAGAAAGAAAGAATAAGAAATCCTACAATTACAATAGGCCCTTGCAGTTTTCCTGCTCGGGCCTAACTATATAATAAAGTCTGGGTGAAAGGGGAGTTGCCACAGAGCTCAGGACTAAGTCATCATTCCAATAGTCAAACCAGGGAAAGATAACTCAAAACCAAAAAATTATTGAGCCATTGCTTTGACATCTAATATATGCAAAACAATGGAACAAATGATGAATAACAGATTAACATTGTTTAAATATCAAAGGATATACAGTTTTAAAGTTGTTTCAGAAAAGGCAGAAATACTAATGATCCAACATTGTGTTTAGATCATGAAATCAGAAGAGTGCAAGTAAATAAAGTGTAATTTCTGTATTTTTTGACATAGAGAAAGTATATGACATGATGTGGGTTGAAGGTTTACTGATTAACTTCAAGAAAATGGGTATTAATGAAATAATATTTAACTGGATTAAAAACATTTTGGCAAATAGATCCACTCAAGTTATAATTGGTCAAGAATTATCAAGAAAATATCCGGCAGAATATTGAACACCACGGCACCACGGCAGCATTATAAGTTCACTATTATTTTCTATAATTGTTAATGATGTATTCACAGACATTAGGGAAGAAATGGGATGTTCATTATTTGCTGACGATGGAGCCATACGAAAAAGGGTTCAAACAATAGAGTTTATTGTAAAGCAAATACAAGATGAGATTGTTAGACTAGAGAAATGGGCATATCACTGGGGGGATTTAAGTTCTCAGTTGAAAAAACAAAAGTTACTGTGTTTACATGGAAAAATTAAAGGGTATAAAATTAAAGTTATATTATCAAATAAAAAGTATAATTTATTGGGGAGTATGGTTTGATGAGAAAATCACATGGAATATACATATACAGAATTGACAGATAAATGTAAAAAGGTATTAAATACAATGAGGTGTTTGGCTGGCAGTGATTGGGGAGCAGATCGAGAAGCTTTAAAAATTTTTACACAAGACTGATCAGCTCAAAAATAGATTTATAGTGTATGACATATGGTTCAGCAGCAAAGACTCAACTGGAAAAATTTGGCATTATTCAACAACAAGCATTAAGACTTTGCACAGGAGCTTTTAGAACAACCCCAACAACAGCACTGGACGTTGCTGGAGAAATGGAAGAAATGCCGTTAGATTTGAGAAGAACACAATTAGCAATAAATTACTGGTTAAATATACAAGGCAATAACCCACATCATACAACACCTGACATCTGAAAGCCATGCTGAGAAAAAGAAAAAAATATATATAAAAAGTTTTGGATGGCTTATTGGAAGGAAAATTTTCAAATACAAAGTATAGAAATAAGTCCAACACTACCTCTATCTGTTATACCACCCTGGATTTTACCAGAAGCAACAGCAGACATGACTTTATTGGAAGTAAAAAGGAAAGGACTTGCATTTTAGATCCAAATGCAATACAGGAATATATAAACAGTTATTATCAGTTCATTCAGATTTATACAGATTCATCAAAAATAAATAGGAGTGGCAGTCATAGTACCAGAGTTTCAGGTGGGGATTGGAAAATGAATCACAAATGATTTGTCTGCATATACAGGAGAAATTTTAGCAGTTTTGTTGGCAATACAGTGGGTGGAGGACATTAGACCATTAAAAACAATAACTTGTTCAGATTCAAGGTCCGTATTACCGTATTTTATGAGTCTAAAAAATAATCATTCAGATAGCAGGCCAGATATTTTATTAGAAATACAACTTAGCAAGCATTATTCAGAATACAAAGGATGGGTTTAACAATAATATTTGTATGGATACCAGCACATATTGGATTAAATGAAATGGCAGATTGGATGGCTAAGAAGGCGACTAATCATATAAATTTTACAGTTCATATTAGTAAATGAGAGACAAAGTGTATTATGAAACAAAAACTGAAGAAAGAATGGCAGAAAAGGTGGGATAGGGAAAGCAAAGAAATGTAGTTTTATAGGATCAAAAAGTCAGTTGGAGAAATAAGAACTTGAAGAAGGAGCAGAAAGGAAGAAAGGGTAATAACGAGATTAAGATTTGGTCACGCAGGAATGAACAGTACACTTTTTAAAATACAAATACAGGAAAATTTGACCATTGTGGGAAAAATAAAAATAATAGAACGTTATATTAGATCGTCCAAAATATGAAATAGAAAGATTTATGAGAAAATTAGAGAAAATGAAAGAAACGTTTAATATAATATATATATATTACAAAGAAATTAAGAAGAAAATAGCTACAAATTAACATATGATTTTTAAAAAGAACAAAATTATTTAATAGAGTTTGAGTAGATCTTATGTAATATAGATATTAATCCATCACGAACCACACTCCATACCAGTTGGTGGCGGTACTGCACACCTAAAGTTTTTTCTGCCAACCGCCAATGAACACCAGAAGAAGAGGATCTGCTTTACCTTAGTGACGTCGCTGCGAAGTTTTAGGAATGTATGTGGGACATTCAGGACAATAAATCAACCCTCTGCAGCTATCTGTCCGGAACTAAGAGACGGCTGTAGCTGGTACCAGGGATTTGGCTTAATCTGCCTTCAGAACTACAAAGAACGCGCAATTTAAGATTCGGTTCGGCTGCTTCTCCATTGTGTTTCCCAATGGAAAACAAATGGAAGATATGAGGGTAAGTTGATGGTGTGAAGCTCCAAGTTTTTTCTTCCACTTTGTGAACGTCTCAGTGCAGAGTTCTTCAATACTTCCAGTTGATGAGGCTAAAAGGCGATCTGGATAAACCGAGGATTCTTACTCCGCCGGGGCCAAGGGATATTTGGGCATATTCAAATTCTCTCATCATGCCATGCCACCGCGGCTCCAAAGGCCCATTTAAATAGCCGGAAGTGACTTGCTTGACTTCCAAGTAGCCACGAAGAAAAAAAATGTAGTATTGAGGAGGATTCTAGGTTGATAAATACCACCTCCAGGAGTTCCTCGGGGTGAAAACAAACAGTTTCAGCTGCTGAAATCATTAAAACCAAGTGAAGCAGACTTTTGTATGTAGTGATGCCTCCTCAGAGAGCACCTGTAAGCGGGACTTCTGTGGCCCCTGCAGCCTCTTTTACACAGAACCGTGTTCTGATTTTAACCATTGCGTTTTTATTGCATCTGAACTTCACAGCCACAAAGTTTAATGTCCTGATCCGACTAATGAAAGCTAGACAACACACCCATTTTTCTCCTCTCTGTAGGAACTGCATCCTTTAGTCTCTGTCCTTCTGTCAGTTCTGGGAATTATGAATCAGGCATCAGGTGTCAACATATATCCTTCTGTGAGACTATAATGCTTTGGTATACAGAGGAGCTGACAGTTGATTTGATCACTGCCAGCTGCACTGTTCCTGTGGCTGCAATATAAGCCAAAATCATTAGTGCTTGACACTAATATGGGGTAGCCTATTTCTGCAGATGTGCCGTGTTGGTTTTTGTAAAAACGTGGTGCTGTGCATAATTTACAGTCATCTCTAGTTTGGTCTGATTTTTCCAAAGGAAAGTCTAGATAACAATTCAGTCAGATGCAGTTCTGCAAACCTAAGTTGTTTATAAATAAGAACAAATTTCAGAACGTGGTAAATTCCAAATTATTATTAAATTATTATGTTATGATGTGTAAAGCTGGAGAGCAGGAGGAAGGTATGTTTTAATTTGAAACCCTGAATGCTGGAGTATTTGCCAAGTCACCTGATCTGTGGGTCATAGACTATATTTTTCTATAATTACATCCACACACGATCAACAGCATTGCTTCTGATACTGTTGCTTGGAGTGATGAATGAACCTTCATAGTGTTGAAAGCACATTGTGGTGTTCCCTATTCTATGCTGATGACATTCAGCTGTCTAATAACCAGTCAGAGAAGCTGTCAGCAGAAAAAATCAGACATTAACACATTTTATTTATTTATTGCAAGTTTGATTATTATAATCATAACGTTCACCAATCTGATCGCATGTTTTCCTAATAATGACTGGTTAAAGCATCTTTCCTTTGTGTTAGGCTGTTGAATTTACCAAGATTATATTTCAAGTTAGAATTCGGCTCCCACCTTTTACAGTGACCTCTACAGCAGAAGAGTCATGAAGACCCTGCTGTCTGTCCCTGTATTATGTGACACTTGCTGCTTTGTTTTTATTGAAATATGAACTATTGTTCTGCTGAATTGTTTACTCTATATACTGTATATCAACCATTTGACACTTTTTAGGTGTGAAAAATAGCAAAATTGTAAAATGTATTTCAGAAAAATAGGATTAAAAAAATATATATATATGTAGTTCTTCAAATGGAATCAATGTAGTTTATTTATATACAGGGTTCTTGTGCATTTAGAACCAGTTTGGACTTGGATTTAAGTGTTTTCCAGGTTTGGGTAAGTATAGAAAAAGAAGATGGATTTTAAGAAATATTTTAAGAATTTTCCAAATGTCCTGCTTTCTATCCTGGCTACTTTGTTTCTTCCCGTCCTTCTTCCAAACCTTTATTATTCCATTCTTCATTCTGTACATCTTCAATGTGTCCTTCCTCCCTTTCTTAGTCTGTTACATTTAAAAATGGGTATAAAGGACCTGGAACTCTGCAGGTTTGACTCTGGAGTGTGTAGACACTGAATATGCATTAAATGCTCAAATATTAATGTGACAGTTCTTTAAGATAGCAAAACCTGTACTGTTCAGTCGTTTAGGTTCAATGAGAGATCCTAACTGTAAAGCTGTGCAGTTCAATTAAATTTATATTGCCATCATCTATGAGAGTGAGCCCAGGCAACTGCATTGAGTCACTGATTTTCCAGCTTGCAGAACAAACACTTTTAAATGCAAAGTGTTTTCAGATTGAATGTTTTCACGATAAATTACATCGATTGATCCACCTTAGTTTGTGTTGTTCTAGGATAATTGCTGCTTTGAGTGAAAGTTGTAAATGCCCTCTGCAGGTTTCCATGTGATGGAATGATGTCACCGCTCGGCAGTGACTGCAGCCCTGGAGGCTGATTAACCCACCCCATTGGCCAGCCAGGATGCATGTAGCATCAGTGGGTGTCAGTAAGTCCTGCTTCCTGTTCTCTCTTGCTTTCTGCTCCCTCCTCCTTCTGTTCATCCCGGCCCTCCAGTCCCCTACACCACAGCTGGATCCACCTCAGCCCCGACCCCAAAACAAATCTGCTCCAGCAAGGCAGTCAAACCATGCGAAACTCCCAGGTGGTACCATCGGTGCTGGTGGCACAAATCTGGCCGCAGGGCTTAGTAAGACTTCAGAGGTCCAACGAACACCTGTTAGAACTGAAAGTCCCAGTCCCAAAAGCGCTGTGGAAGTGAAAATATCAGGTTCTAGGCCCACTGACAGGCTGGAGTTGAAGGACATTTTCATCGCAGTGAAGACCACCAGGAAGTACCACAGGTCCAGACTGGAGCTGCTGATTCAAACCTGGGTGTCCCAAGCCAAGGAACAGGTAAGGGGTGATGCAGGTATGAAGGTTGTGCATGCTCATCCTCATACTCATTGAAACCACAATACTGCTGCCAAAATATTCTGATAATATAACATAATAAAATAAAATGGTTATTTTATTATGTTAATCAAATAGTTTTCATTTCAACCTTAATTTCTAAAATAATCACTTTGATTTAAAACAGACCAGCAATAATTATTCATACTGCTGCTTAAATAAAGCAACACCGTGGTATTATGATTTTATGCTCATGTTGGGAGAGGTTTACTGTTTAAGTCCTGATGAGATTATCTCTCATTACTACCACATAAACCCGTCAATATGGATTTATTTGCTTTGGTTGAACTGGTTGTGACTCCACCACCAGATATTAGAAACTAGAGCAGCAGTAAGCTTTAGTGCACCCCCAGTGCAACTAGAAAATACTGACCTCTGCCAATACTTGGCTCTGTAACATGCAGTGGAAAACCTTTACACTTTGATTTCTGGGGATTATTTTTCACTTATTCCCCATCTGGACCTTTGTCACTATAATCTCTAACCTCATTATGGAGACCAGAATCAGCCCTAATGGACATCCCATGTGGACACCATGGTTCAAGAACAGATGAGGCCTCATCTGGTTTATCTGTTAACCTCTACATCTGAGATCATTACTGTGTTTATTTTACTGTTGGTGGGTTTAAAGTCCAGGAAATCCCATAAAAAACTTTTTTTATTTTATTTATTTATTTATTTTTTTTATTGGAGAAGCAAGTGATACAAACTCTTCCGCCTATAGTTCAATGTACAACACCCATTTACTGTGAGTAAAGAAATCAACATATGCTAATCCCAAATGTTTTTTTACGGTAAGTAAACAGATACAACATGTGAGTGAGGAGGAGGTCTAAATCCATAAAAACCTTCTTACTGTTTTTTATGGTTTTAAATAACTTTACCAGTAAAATAAATCCTGACACTAACTCTGTGGCCCCAATAAATGTAAAACCTTAAAGTAACATATTAGGATTAAAGACATGAAAAAAAAGACAACTGTGACACAAAATAAGCATATTTAAATGTTAAATTTTGCAAGTCCAAAGTCGCTCAGAAAGGACATCTAGGGGGAAGTCTCCAATCATACACTGAGCGTCAATGATAAACTGTTCAGGTAGAAGCCAAGTTGCGTTAAAAGAGCATTAATATGGTGAAACGGTGCATTGCTGTTTGTGGCAGCAATATTACGACAGCAGCCGTTAGTCTGCACTAGTTTTCTAAAGTGAAGAGGATCAGAGCTGCCTGGATCAGAGCTGGAAAACTGAGGAGGGACAGGTGGGCTGGTCCCACCAAGAACAGTTAGTTGTGATTGGAGGACTTCTCAGCAAACTGCTTTGAACCAGAAACATCTGAATTCACAAGAGAAATGATGTCAGAGGTCAGGGTAACTGACAGACGAAGAAGAATGTTGAAGCAGAGGCTATAGCAACGCTGTTCAGAGCATCTGATGTGAAAAGGTTGTTGCTGTTGCTAAACTGATCAAGGCTCAGCAGGTAAGTACACTTCCTTGTTGCAAAAGTACTTTTAGATATCAGCAGTTATTGTTACATTACAAATGTTAATTACAAATCCGAAAATATTATTTTTACTATTAATTATCCGAAATTATTGTTAGTATTATTAAAATAAGATAAATTACCGACACATGTGATATATTTAAATAAATGTTTCTCTAAAGATTCTAATATAAAGGAAAAAAAAAAAAGACACATCAGGTAGTGTCTTCAGATCTTGAATCATTTCTTGTGTCCGCTGCTGCTGCTCCATGCTGCTCACTCTGGTTGTTTCACTCAATGCCATATCTTCTGTAACCCTGGATTCTGTATCTCCTCTGGACCGGTCTAGTGCATGGCCCAGAGGAGCTCCAAGAACCACATGCAGATCGCGCAATAAAAGCCGGTGATAAATGCGGTAGCAAGTCCAAAACAACTCACTCTGTGGAAGTTAAACTGCTCAGTTTTTCGTTTTATGCATCCAGATATTTTCATGTGTTTTATTCCCTGAGTTCATTTGTTGCTTAATTTGGTGCATTTAACATTTAATTGTTTGGTTTATAATACCTTAGTTAACCCAGTAACTGATCTAATACTAACCACTTCTAATATATACACATGTATGTATAAATTTATGTGTGCATTTAATAATATAGCAAGATCTAGTCCGTCTTTAGTGAATTATTTTGAAAATCTGGATGTTTTGCTGGTTCTGTTTACTGGTGGTGCGGTATGATTCATGCATATTGACTCCAGCATCCGGCAAAAATAGACTCTGGCTGATGTCCGCAGGTCGCAGCACTTGTGCTCTGCCATCTGATGAAAGCTGACTTTGTTCTCCTGACTTCCCTACGTCTCTGTGATAGTGACTGAAATATGTCTAAAGAAATATCAGATTCTTTGCAGCTGTCTGTGTTGTAGCACCAGTCAGTTTACCTGCAGGGGTTCCCCTTTGACGTCATAAAAGAGCGCAACAAAATAACAAAGGAGTAGTTTGAAAATGCTTTTTAGTGAAAATTATCACCATATATCTCAACATCCATTCATTTCAGTGGCAAGAATTTACTGTTTAAAATATTTAATCAATGTTTCCTTTCCATTAAATGATTTATCATGAAAGAGTTATGTCACGGGCACCTTAACCTTCGTGGAAAAAAGCAAAAACCAAACAAATAAAAATAAACTGTTAAAAATCTGAAAGATAATGGAGAAAAAATAAATTATCAATAAATTACCAAAATCCCTGTAACTCCGATGTTATAAATAATCCAAAAACTGTATTCATAGTTTTTGAATAAGCAAACCAGCTGCCCAAGTACCCACTAGTATGCCCACTTCAGAGGTAAAACTGAACCTAGAGGGGCACCAGATTGGACTTTCTGAAACTGTCCTCACGTGGTTCAGGTCATAGATCTTAGCAGTAGAACATTCCTGGTCAACTGAACCTCAGAATGTTGTGACCTAAAACGTGGTGTTCCACAGGGCTCAACCTTGGGTCCTATTGTTTTTATTGTTCGTGTGCAACTGTTTGTGGTGTCATCAGGAGACATAGCATTAATTTTCATAGCTATGCTGATAACAGTCTACTGACAACCACAGACCCACAAATGAACGCTCTAACTATATATTAGATGGAATGAACCTGACCAGTGTTAAAGGAATCTATAAATGCACATGTAAACCTAAATGTCTGCAGCCATTAATTCAAGGAAAATCATTTAAGGACTGTCCCAGATATGACTTTTACTGCTCTGTGGTTATCAGGGCACTGTTTGGAGAAGTGAGTTTTTTCTATGCACTTTATTTCGTACCCTTCTGGTGCTGATCTGTGGTCCCTATATTGTAACATCTCTCATCCAGACACATTTAGCAGCAGCATGTCAAAACTAATGAAGTTGTGTAGGCTAGCCAAGCTAAGTGATAGGATTATACACTTAAGGGGCTTCAGATGCTGATGGTCATAATGTTTTATAAACGATCAGCAGATGATCTCCTTTTTAACCTTTAACGGGTGGTATGAAATGTTCTGATGGGCCGTCATAGTTGTTCATCAGCCTTAGGACATGAATCAGAATCAGCTTTATTGCCAAGTTCGTACATACAAACAAGGAATAGCAGAGTAAGGTAGAGAAGGGCACCTTACTGAGTCCTCAGAGCAGAGCAGCTGTGAGCTGCAAAACAGTAACAGTGTCCTTGTGTGTTTCAGACTTACATCTTCACTGATGGAGAGGACAAAGAGCTGCACAAGAAAACGGGTAAGGAGCCAGAACAAACATTAAGAAACGAGTGTCATTGAGTCTGTGTTGGTCAGAAAAATGTCAGCTACTCATTCCTCTGGGTTGTCCTGTGGTCTCTCTTTCTCAGCAACTAACATCATCAACACCAACTGCTCAGCGGCTCACAACCGACAGGCTCTGTGCTGCAAGATGTCTGTGGAGTATGATAAATTCATTGAGTCCCAGAAGAAGTGAGTATAATGTTCCTAAACAAAGCTACAACGTCAGGGCTCCTACCCGGCCTGGAAAAGCCTGGAATTTTTATTTTCCAGGTCTGAATAAGTATGGAAATATATTTGTATTTAAAGACTTTATTACCTAAAATCTTAAATTTGTCTTTCCTTCCGTTCTGCATATCATCTTTTGTTCTCATGTTCTGTCTTCCTGCCTACAATTTTGTCTGTTTTTTTCCTTCTGTCCTACCTAATGTCCTTCTGGAACATTTACATGAAAACAAAGACCCATTCAATAATTCAAAATATTATAGAAAGGTTAATTTATTCTAGTAACTCCATCACTGAGTGAACACTTAATATAGAATAATTAATATAGACTGATGTTTTCAAGCCTTAATTTCTGTTTATCATGATGATTTTATGCTTTCAGCCAATGAAAACATTAGGATTAGGGCTGCAACTAACAGTTATTTTCATAATTGACTAATCTGTCATTATGTTTAGTATTAATCAATTAAACGGTTTTTATTATAAATTTTTTTTAGTCTTTATTTCCCCATTTAAATTAAGAACAAATTTTCATTACGAAAAAGGAAAGCAAGTGAATTGTGCAGTTCACTGCAATTTATTTAATTCAGTTTAAGAACAAATGAGCTCAACAGTATAAAATATTTGTTAATTTTCAGCCATAAAATACAAAAATGAAGTAAAATACCATACAAATGAGTGTATAGCATATTAACAAAAATATCTCAGCCCTTATCATGCTGTACATATACATTTAAATAAATGCCCATGAAATGAAAATCACATTTTATTCTATACATTTTCTGAATGTTCTTAGTTGGGCAATATATTTTCGCAAATAATATAAACTATCGTCTCTACCTTGTCTCAAAAGTGCAGTGCACATTGAAAGTGCAATTTGAAACTGCGCTGGCTCTTCCTCTCCCGCTTCAACTCTGACATGCTTTCGTCTCAGATGTTCATGTAGAGAAGTCGCGCTTCCCTGACATGCCAGACCGTTTTTGCATATCTTGCAGGTCACTCGTCTTTTTACTGCATCTAGGGTGAAGTGCTCCCCTACTTTCGATCTCTTTGTTTGTGTTGATTCTTGTGTTTTCTCGATTGTCCCCCTTTTTTTGTACCTTTTTGTGCTCTGCCATCTTGCTCAGTGCAAATGTTTGTGGCGCGTATAGATTCATGCGCATGGAACGTCATGCAAAACAAGACCAACTATTGGCTGATTTCTTCTTCTTCTACTGCCTTACTGGTAGATCGCTGCGTTCGTCGGCTTATTACTGCCGCACATTGGCCAAATGTAACAGATTGTGTTTAAAAAATAGACCGCATATGGCAAAATGTGATTACAAAGCAACTAATCGATGACAAAATTAGTTGATGGTTACTTTGGCAATCAATTTGATGATTGCCAAAACTGGACACAGTGTTCCCTCACCCAGATACGGGTCACCAGGGCCCCACTCTGGAGCCAGGCCTGGAGGTGGGGCATGTTGGCGAGCACCTGGTGGCCAGGCTTTCACCCATGGAGCCCGGCTGGGCACAGCTCGAAGAGGAAATGTGGGTCCCCCTTCCGATGGGCTCACCACCCGTGGGAGGGGCCAAAGGGGACGGGAGAAATGTGTTATGGGTGGCAGCCAAAGGCGGAGACCTTGGCGGTCTGATCCTTGGCTGCAGAAGCTGGCTCTTGGGACGTGGAATGTCACCTCTCTGGTGGGGAAGGAGCCTGAGTTGGTGTGCGGGGTAGAGAGCTTCTGGCTAGAAATAGTCGGGCTCACCTCGACACATGGCTCTGGCTCTGGAACCAGCCTCCTTGAGAGGGGTTGGACACTCTTCCGCTCTGGAGTTGCCCCTGGTGAGAGGCGCCAAGCTGGGGTGGGCATACTTGTTGCCCCCCATCTCGGCGCTTATACGTTGAGGTTCATCCCGGTGAACGAGAGGCTAGCCTCCCTCCTCCTACGGTTGGGGGGATGGGTTCTGATTGTTGTTTGTGCTTATGCACGAAACAGCAGTTCAGACTACCCACCCTTTTGGAGTCCTTGGAGGGGGTGTTGGAGAGCACCCCTCCGGGGGACTCACTTGTTCTGCTGGGGGACTTCAACGCTCACGTTGGCAACGACAGTGAGACCTGGAGGGGTCTGGTTGGGAGGAATGGTGCTCCCGTTCTGAACCCGAGTGGTGTTTTGTTATTGGACTTCTGTGCTCGTCATGGATTGTCCATAACTAACACCATGTTCAAGCATAAGGGTGTCCATATGTGCTCTTGGCACCAGGACACCGTAGCCCGTAGTTCGATGATTGACTTTGTTGTCGTGTCACCTGATCTGCGGCTGCTTGTCTTGGACACTCAGGTGAAGAGGGGAGTATAGCTTTCCACTGACCACTACCTGGTTGTTAGCTGGCTCCGATGTGGGGGAGGATGCCGGTCAGACCTGGCAGACCCAAACGAATCTTGAGGGTCTGCTGGGATTGCCTGGAGTTTCCCATGAGGCAGAGCTTCAACTCCCACCTCTTCAAACACGTTCCAGGGGAGGTGGGGGACATTGAGTCCGAGTGGGCCATGTTCCGCGCCTCCATTGCCAAGGCGGCTTACCGTAACTGTGGTCGAAAGGTTGTTGGTGCCTGTCGCAATGGCAATCCTCGAACCTGCTGGTGGACACCAGCGGTGATTAATGCTGTCAGGCTGAAGAAGGAGTCATATCAGGTCTTTTTGGCCTGTGGGACTCCGGAAGCTGCTGATGGATACCAGCAGTCCAAGAGGCATGCGGCTCGGGTGGTTGCTGAGGCAAAAACTCTGGCGTGGGAGGAGTTTGGAGAGGCCAGGGGGGGCTGGTACATCACCAACACTGTTTACAGTGGGGAGGGTGTGCTGTTGACCTCAATTTGGGACGTTGTGGGTCTGTGGGCGGAGTACTTCAAAGACCTCCTGAATCCCAACGGCACGTCTTCCACTGAGGAAGCGGAGCCTGGGGACCTTGGGGTGGGCTCTCCAATCTCTGGTGCTGAGGTCATCGAGGTGATGAAAAAGCTCCTCAGTGGCAAGGCCCCGGGGGTGGATGAGATTCGCCCGGAGTTCCTTAAAGCTCTGGATGTTGTAGGGTTGTGTTGGCTAACACGACTCTGCAGCATCGTGTGTACATCGGGGGCAGTTCCACTGGATTGGCAGACCGGTGTTCCAACTATAGGGGAGTCACACTCTTAAGCCTCCCTGGTAAGGTCTATTCGGAGGTTCTGGAGAGGAGGGTCCGTAGGATAGTTGAACCTCAGATTTAGGAAGAGCAGTGTGGTTTTCGTCCTGGCCGTGGAACACTGGACCAGCTCTACACCCTCGGCAGGGTCCTGGAGGGTGCATGGGAGTTCACCCAACCAGTCTACATGTGCTTTGTGAACTTGGAGAAGGCGTTCAACCGTGTCGCTCGGGGAATCCTGTGGGGTGTACTCGGGGAGTATGGGGTACCAGGGTCTTTGATACGGGCTGTTAGGTCTCTGTAAGACCGGTGTCAAAGCTTGGTCCGCATTGCCGGGAGTAAGTCGTTTCCGTTGAGGGTTGGACTCCGCCAAAGTTGCTCTTTTTCACCGATTCTGTTAATAACTTTTATGGACAGAATTTCTAGGCGCTGCCAAGGTGTTGAGGGGAACCGTTTTGGTGGCCTTAGGATTGCATCTCTGCTTTTTGCAGATGACGTGGTCCTATTGGCTTCATCAGCTCGTGATCTACAGCGCTCACTATAGCAGTTCGCAGCCGATTGTGAAGCGGCTGGGATGAGAATCAGTGCATCCAAGTCCGAGGCCATGGTCTTGAGCTGGAAAAGGGTCAAGGGGCCTTCTCCGGGTTGAGGGGTGGGGGGGTCCTGCCTCAAGTGGTGGAGTTCATGTATCTTGGGGTCTTGTTAACGAATGAGGGAAAATGATGGGGGCGCTGTACCGCTCTGTCGTGGTGAAGAGAGAGCTGAGTCAAAAAGCGAAGCTCTCTTATTTATTGGTCAATCTACGTTCTTACGTCATCTATGGTCATGAGCTTAGGGTCATGACCAAAAGAACGAGATCACGGATACAAGCGGCCGAAATGAGTTTCCTCTACAGGGTGTCTGGGCTTTCCCTGAGAGATAGGGTGAGAAGCTCAGTCATCCGGGAGGGACTCAGAGTAGAGCGCTGCTTCTCCACGTCGAGAGGAGCCAGTTGAGGTGGCTCGGGCATCTGGTTAGGATGCCTCCTGGACGCCTCCCTGGTGAGGTGTTCCGGGCACGTCTTACCGGGAGGAGTCCCAGAGGAAGATCCAGGACACGCTGGAGGGACTATGTTTCTCGGCTGGCCTGGGAACGCCTTGGGATTCCCCCAGACAAGCTGGCCCAAGTGGCTGGGGAGAGGAAACGCCCTGCGACCCGACCCCAGATAAGTGGGGATGGATGGATGGATGGATGGATGGATGGATGGATGGATGGATGGATCGATGGATGGATGGATGGATTAGTAGTTTCAGCTCTAAATAGAATATAACATCAGACCATAAAAAAAATTTTAATACTGAAATGTGGTCTTAATGATAAGTTTATTAGCTGCTTGAAAGTTGTTAGTTTCAAAAGGTTTGTTTAATCTGACAAACAGGCCTCATCTATAAGCATATTCTAATTAATCGCATATGACAGCATGTTGGAACCTTACAAGTCAAGTCAAATTTATTTATTTAGCACTTTTCAGCAACAAGGCACTCCAAAGCTCTGTACATGAGGAAAAACATTACAATGATACAGAAAATCAAACACAGAAAAACAAATCAAATGACATTAATAATCCTTGGGAGTTTACTGGTAAGAGCTGGTTCTAATCCAATCTTTCTAATAGAGGTAATTAGATCATTAAGTCCTCTGTGGTAAGGAATTCATCCCGTGCTAGAAGAAAAATGACAATATTAATCCTTCAGGTCGCTGGTAAGAGGCAGCTGTGGTCGCATCATTCAAATAGTAACAGTCATGGGCACTCACTGAAGTCTAACTAGAGAAGCTGGGTCACTGGTATGTCCAAAAGTTTTAAGTACTAATAATGTTTGGCTTTTACTGGTATGAAATTGTTGTAATACAATCCTTCTAAGAAATCTAAAAATCTATGAATCCTTCTAAGAAATCTAAAAATCTATTCAATTCAGTTTATTTATATAGTGCCAATTCACAACACATGTCGTCTCAAGGCACTTCACAAAAGTCAGGTACATACATTCATCAATGTACGTACATCAATGCCATGACTGAGTGTGTAACCGACTATATAAACTTCTCTGTGGATAACATCATCCCCACCAGAACCGTGAGATGCTTCCCCAGTACCAAACCGTGGATCACCAGTGACCTGAAGGACCTGCTTAACAAGAAAATAAGAGCCTTCAGAGAGGGAGACAGAATTATTGAGGAGTTTACAGAAGCAACTTAAAGTCAAGATAAGAGGCAGCAAGGAGGTGTACAAGAAGAAGCTGGAGAGCAAGCTCCAGCAAAACAATATCAGAGATGTGTGGACAGGGATGAAGAAGATCACAGGCTTCAAGCAGAAGGATGATCAGACCAATGAAGGTCTGGACAGAGCCAATGAACTGAACACATTCTTCAATAGGTTCAGTTCAGAAACAAGCTTGGCATCCTCCTCTCCTGCTCACAGCCAAGCAGACATTCCACCCTCCTTTGACCCACAGGACCCAC
>JAHUTJ010026292.1:0-17085 GCA_036250325.1 Characodon lateralis | reverse complement strand
GACCTGCCTGGTGTGTTCCTTGGTCTTCATGATGCTCTCTGCGCTTTGAACAGAACCCTGAGACTATCACAGAGCAGGTGCATTTATACGGAGACTTGATTACACACAGGTGGATTCTATTTATCATAATCCAATTGCCAATTTGGCCCGAGTTCGCTTGTACAGTTAAGTGGAGTAAAAAAAATAAAACACTGACATTATTATACATTATGTAGCATTGTGGAACAGGACATAGGAGATATTATGCTGAGGGCATGCTTGACAGAGTTGCAGTGTCAGATTTCCACCACTCGTGTTTTGTACGCCAAAAATTTTGTCTTACCTTCTTACACGTTTGCTATGTTGTACCAGTTGTCGTTTTAACAAAGTCTCCCACCTGAGCTACTGATCTCTGCAGCTCCTCCAGAGAGGAGTAAAGGAGGGTAAATGCAAATATTTTACAAATATCTGAATTTGTACATCATTTTCCTTCAGCTTTACAATTAGGTTGTGTAAAATTTGTGTAAAATAAGCAGTAAAACACCTTGAAGTATGTGGCTATAACGTGACAAAAGGGGTGTGATGAATTTTGCATTGGACTGTGTGTCATTAGGGCTTCAAAAAGTCCAATCAATTTGTGAGAAAAGAAAGAAATAGTTGACGTTTGTTGCACCTGCAGGTGCTACAACTTTTACCATAACAGAAAAATGTATGTCAGATATACAGTATATAAAAAAATAATAATCAACACGGACATCTCTGGAAGATGCTCCCTCTCGCATTAGGCTCTAAGTCTTGCTGTCACCACAGTGCTATTTATAGCTCACCCCGCAGGCAACCAGCCCACTGCGTTTCTTTTCTTGAGGGGGAACACAGACGAACTGCTGCATACACACTCAACTACATCTCTATAGTCTACAGTGTGTGTCTGTGAGAATGCAGAAAAACAGACATGACCAACACAAAGACTAATTACAGAAAGCCAGTCTTATGGGATTTTCTCATATTGCACTGGTTCAGTGTCTTGTTTTGTGCTGCAACCTAAAGCAAGTTTTGCCAGACTGGGGTTTGATTTATGTTTTGGGGAGCTGCAGTTCTGCTGGGCTAAGCAGTTTGCTGCTCCTAATAGTAAATCATTGCCACCATGAGTGGATCAAGCCATTATTTTCAGCCCAGAGTGGGAAGCGTGATAAGAAGAGCTGTGATAATACCTATTTGAGCAAAAGAAGCCGGAAGCCAAAGGATTTTGTCTTTTCCTTTATAGTTTTCAGGCATAGTAAGAATCACCCATACACTCTAATACTGCAAGAGGAAAACCAGTAAAACCAATCGTTTTCAGATGTCGCCTAGTAGGGTTCATTAATAATTTTGTGGTGGTGGCAGCATCTTGTGGTGGGAAAGCTTTCCTTCAGCACTGACAAGGAAGCTGGTCAGAGATGTTGGGAAGATATATGGAGCTAAAAACAGGGTAGTCCTGTAAACAGTTGCTGTTTAATCCTTCCCATTTTATTTGTATTATTTATCCCGGTATCCCTTCAAACAGATAACCTAATATGACCACCTTCATTTATAAATGCCGCTTTTAAACAATAAGTGGTGCTTGAACACTTCACAACCCTAAACAGCTGATCTTCTCATCCACACCAGCTGCTGGAAAACTGGAACTTAACTCAAAAAATTTAGGAGCAAGATTTATTAAAATCTTAAATAAAGTTTACGGATTTAGTAGAAAACTATTTAGCTGTGATAATGGCTGCATGCGGCGGATTGAACTACGTAAACTCTGTTATGGGTGGTATCAAGATAAACTGCCGAAAGGTAAGAGACAGTCCGCTATGTTGTTACTCCAACATTATTGTTGATGTGCTGTGTTTTTACCGTTTTGAGGTTTTAAACTGAGACAAAATACGGCAACTCCTGTAACACGGTGACTAACATTTGATTCTCATTGTTTGTAAATGAAAATGATGACTATCTCCATGGAAACAAGAAAGAACTCAGGAGAGAAGCAAATGTTCAGTTGCACAACCTCCAGGATAACAAAATAAGATCTTTATCCAGTATCAAATTACCAACAGATGCAACAACTGGTTAAGAGAAGCCAGAAAAGCAGCCATCAGAGAAAATTATTTTAGGGTGTGTGCACTCACACATAATCCCACATTTGCATTGACATGCCAGTCCACACACATGCAAATTAAATTCTTTTAACCTGGCATTTGCAAACACAAAGTCTTTATAAAAGCAGGCGCTTCAGTTGCAGGCGTAAAAACGAGAAAGTGCCGTGTCAAACAAATGTGTCTCCTTTAAGTGCAGTTTGTTTTATGCTGAAAGGGCATCTGACAGTGAATATGTCACATTTTACTGCAGAGATCTGGCTCATGTATGCACTAGATACCACCTCGGAATCAGGTCATAGTTGTCTTCTATCAACACCCCTTTAGTCAACATACAGAACAACAATATGCAGACTGGGGTAACTGTATAAAACCATGGTTAAATAGGTAAGTGAAGAAAACATTGTGGGCTGCTTTCAATAAGGTTAATAAAACCGTCTGAACTGTAACTACTGGGCATATACTATAGCACATTGTAAATGTGTTCAAACCCCTTGAAACTCTTCACATTTCATCACATTCTAACCACAAACCTTTAATTTTGGGATTTTATGTGATAGACCAACACAAGGTAGCTGATAACTAAATTGGAAGCAAAGCTTTTTCAGGATTTTGCTTAGATAAAAATCTAAAATCTAAAAAAAGTGTGGCCTACATCTTGATTTAGTACTCGTAGCAGAGTAACTGCTACGAGTCTTCTGGGTTATGTCTTCACCAGCTTCTGTAGAGACAAAAACGTCCACCCATTCTTTTCAAAACGACTCAAGCCCAGGTTGGATGGAGCTCGTCTGTGAACATAAAGTCTTGCAACAGACCTGCATTTAGGTGTAGACTGCGAGTGAGCCTTTCTAATAAATCAGAATTGTTTGATAGAAACCATTGTATCTTTGGATGTAGGTGGGGGTAATCTAACAAATTTGTGTTTTCATTAAGTTTTATCATCCTATACATCGCAGCAGCTCATAGCTAAAGGCTAAGCTCTAAACGTATAAAACAGGATGTGATATAACAGGTGTGACTGACTAGAACCACAAAAAAACATGTCAAAAGGCTGAACTACCAAAGTCTTAGCCAGAGTCATCTAGCATTAGCCAGCCACTTTGGCTAACCGCTCCGCAGCAGAGTAGCAGTATGTGTCGAGTCAGAAATTCCTTTACAAGGATTTTAGGTGAAGTGTTTAAGACTTTAAGACAATGTTGTCTTAAGCACTAATGAACAGGGTGGATCTCATCATAAAGTGCTTTCAGTTATGGGTTACAGTTCATTTAAGGCTATCAATACTACTTATAGGGCTACATGATATTGAAAAATCTTGCGAAGGTGACAATATTGGTAATTATTGAGATGACGATATCAGTTATGATACATGCCTATTTTCTTCTTTGCTATCGCCCGTCTGGGCTTCCATCACTCATATTGGGCAATGTCATTTGTGTCTGGTGTGATCATCTGCTGCTGAGAGACTCTACTAAACTGGCTAAACAGTCCTTTGCAGTAATTTGCAACTTGAATATTGCACACACTTATATTGTGATTATGATATATTTGCAAGCATGATCATTGTTACAGTACTGAGTTTGAACAACAAATCAAATTTTCTCAGCAATTTTTCCTTGACATTGAATTAATAGGTCTGCTAAACTGTATGTTTTGTTTTAGATCCTTAAAGTAATCTCTGCAAAAGGAGGTAACCCAAGCTTTTTAAAGCAGTTTGTGGGTCTATGCATAGTAAGAATGGGTGAAATCATCCACATTTATAATTCATACGTAGTGCTAAGTAGTGTTCTATTAAACGTAAGGGTTGATATTCTGTAGATACCAGAAATAAAAAGATCAGTGCTGTGTTTCCCTACATATTTATGTTCAACTGATTTGTGCTAAACAGTTCATATTTAGTGTTAGTTAATACACTGTAACATGGCAATTGATACAACTTTGTGTTTCTGTGATTATGTCGTTGCAAAGTATGATTCAGGTTTGAGCAAATTCCTTTTTAATACAGTTTGACAATCATTCTGATTATTACTCCGAGAAGCACTTGTGTTTTCTGTTATTTTTAGCATTGAAGAGTTGGTCCGCCCAAAAGACCGTTTAGAAGAGTAGCAAAATACAAGCATTGTCAGAGAGAGAAAATGAAACATGGGCAATAGTGGGAAATAGTGTGAGGCAGAAGGATTGATAGAGAGCCCTGAACAGTATTTTTACCCCTAGAACTGTTTCACATTTTGTCGCAATCAGAAACATCAATGTATTTCTTGGTATTTTATGAGACAGACCAACAAAAGTAGCACAGACTTGTTCAGGCGAACGATAAATGTGGGTTCCTACACCATCCCCCAGCATCATGCCCCCACTACCATATTTCAACATGAAACATGGTAGTGGCAACCAGTCTTACTCTATTTTGCAAAACTGCTGGTTCTAGAAAGTACTGTCTCAGGGTTACTAAATAGAAAGGTAGGCCACATTTTCAGATTTTAATTTGTCAAAAAAAATAGAAACCTGTACATGTTTGTGACAAGAAGTGAAAAGATTGAGGCATTAACACGTTTAGTAGATACCGTACAGTGGAGGAATATTTTTTAAAAGTTTCAATAAACAAACTTGACTCATTAACAGAAATAATAATAAATTCACGTCTGAAATAGAAGTTGTTCAGACTTCCGCTCTAAAGGTCTGACGGTAAGCTCTTCACAACTGAATAGAAGGACTTTGGTGAAAAACTCAAATCACTACTGGGATTTCTTTCCCATTTCCTTCACTTTTCCCACCATTCTTCTGACTCCATCCTTAAGTTACAAGCTACATTCTTGTCCATATCTCAGACCATCATATTCTCTTTTTGTTAGGCTGCCCTTGTCTGCGGTCGTTTTATTTATTGTCTGTTATTCCACTCACTACCCCATTTCCCCCTTGGCCCTAATGTGCCTCCCCTTTATCTTTTCATCTCTCATACTGAGAAATAAAATAGCTGCTCAGGTTCTCTGCAGGAAGACCGCCTGATGTGTTAAAACTGGACAGATCAAACAGCTCCCCGGTGCTGCTGCTGCCCATGCAAATTTCCTCTTGCCTGCCTGTCTGCATATCCTGCCTCAGAGGGTTGGGGCCACACACGTACACGTGGAGATCCTCATGCAAACAAACACACTTACATTTCTCTGCCACACACTAGGCGAGCCGCAAACACCAACAAGGCTCGTGCATCTCGGCTCAGCGAGGCCCAAACTGAGTCCGTTGCTCTCACACAGCCTGCCAGCAGCATTAATTAGCAGAATGTTCCCTGTCCAAGTAAATCTAATAAGCAGGCGATGAAGCTGGTTTACATGCTGCGGCGTAATGAGAGAAAGCACCTCTGAAAGGCACTAAAGCAACTTTAGTTGGGGTGTCTCTAACTGGAATATTTCTAGGGAGATACAGCATCCTAATGTCATACCTCTTTATCATCAAACATCAAAAATTAAGAGAAAGGGGAAAAAAAAGCATGCATTCTCCTTCACACTCAAACATACAGTCATGGACGGATGAAAAATAACACAAACGATCTGTTCTTTTTTGGTGTCGAAGCCTCAGAGGATGGAAGGAAGTGCTGATTTTAGGTCTGTCTAAGAAGCAGAGAAGACTTTTAGCAAGGTGAAATTTGACTGATAAACAATGAGCTGCCAATCATCCACGTAAACTCGACTCTGGACACCAAAGAGAAACAGAAAGAAATCTTATATATGTGTAACACTGTTATAAGCATGCTGCATTGCTGCAACAATGTTGTAGTCCCCTGGTGTGTCAAGGTCAAGCCTTAAGCCTGAGAGGAACGCAGGACTTATCAATTTAAACATTTTCCGCTCAGCTTCATTTCCTTGCTGATGCAGTGCTTCCTACGTGGATTAACAGGGCTACCTGGTAATCTGTTGCTACACAGATGGCTCGGCAGGATGACAGCACAGTGTGTTATCAAGTGCAAACAGTAAATATGCCAAATCACAGTAGGCTAAGGAGCTCTTTGATGTTTTCGGAGCAAAGCAGTGCTAAGGGTAGTCTCTTTTGAATCCACTACTCTCAGGTACTTCGGTGACTCAGCTGCAGTTGTTTTATATAAACCACAGATTATTGGCTTTACCCTTGCTACTAGAACTAACTTGCATACGAAATACCATGTGTGGTAGACCAACACCTCTGAACATAACCTTAAAACACACTGTGACACCATGGTAAGAAGTGGCAGTGGGAGCCTCCTGCGGTGGGGAGGCTTTTCTTCAGCAAGGACAGGGAAGCTTATCAGTGTTGATGGGAAGATGGATGGAGCTCATAACAGAGAAAAGCTGCAAGGAAAGTCTTTTGCAGCCTCTAACAGGCTTAGAATTGGATGGAAGTGAACCTTCTAGCAGGGCAACTATCCTTGAATTGTTCAATCCATAATTGATGGGTTGAATAGAGGAAGGGTTTTCTGATCAGATGGGACCAAAGTTGAACTTTTTTGGTTACATGCAAAATATTAAGGGTGTCAGGACACTAGCCCTGGAGCTCATGCAGAGTACAGCATGAAACATGTACTCTTCTGTGAGGATGTTGGTCTCCAGCAGTGACAAGTAAACAGGCCGGATTTTATAAGAATTATTAGAGGCCGCTAAAGACTGGGGTGAATGTTCATGTTCCAGAAGGACAACGACCCTAAATATACACCCAGAACTACAATGGAATGGTTTAGATCTAAGTATATTCAAGTGTTAGAATGGCCTAGTCAAAGTCCAAAGCCAAATTCAGTGAGTATTTGTTGCAAGACTTTTATATTGATACTCACAGAACCTCTCCATGCACCACTCCATGCATACTAACTGAGTTTTAGTTGTTTTGCAAAACAAAATATGTCAATATAGCTCTTGATGTGCAAACTGGTTAAGACATACCCCAGAATACCATCTGCAGTGAAAGATGGCTCTACAAAGCATGTCAAAGATTTTTGTGACCAAGATGTAAGATTAAATGCCTCCCCCCAAAAGGCCATGATACTTTGCATTTGTTAAACTAAAAGAAACCACTAACAGTTGATGCCAAAATGACTTCTTGAAGGTGTTTTGTAATAGAATAGATTAACATCTACTGCTCATGACTTTAAATCAGTGGAATGTGTTAAGGATAGGGAAAATTAACATTAGTTTATTTAATCCAATTCTAAAACAACAGGAATTGTTCTTGCAGCTTTCCATTACATGGCTCAATATCACCTTGGAGTGAGGATAAACAGCCGTACAACTGTTGGAGCAGGGGACAAAGTTCAGATGAGGACATCGTTACCTCAGCAGCCAACTGTTCCCACAGAGAGTGTCTTAATTACAGTTCAGGCAACACAAACAGAAAAGGAGCAAAGCCCATGACCATAAACTCACCTCCCTGATTATCTCTGTTCTCTCTCACCACTTGTCTCACTAGCTCCCCGTTCTCTCTTGGGGGTTACACTAACTATAGTCTATTATGGTTATGCCTAATTTTAGGCTTGAGGACTCACTATTTTATTTCTACCAAGATATTGACTAAGCAATGAGGCAGTCTCAATTTAGTTAAAGGAACTCAATCAAATTTGTGGAAAATGTAAATAAAAAGTAAGACAAAGTACTTTAGTGGTGCGTTCAAGTATACAGTGCATTTTTCAGCCTTTTTACCCTGGTATTCCTAAATAAAACCCAGGGCAACAAATTACTTTCAGAAGTAAACCAATAAGTCCATATGTGTGGGATTATACATGGTTTTCAAAATGTTTTACAAATGCAAAAATTAAAATATTAAATAAAATCTAGACTAATAATATATTTGTGAATTGGGTCACTTATAAAGGAAGTTGGTTGTAGTTAATTTTATTTAGGTTTACCATAGTAAACCTAAATAAAATAAAATCCTAGTAAAATGCACAGTTTTTGTATTTAATGCAAGAAAGTAAAAGAAAAAAACTGATTGGCAATGCTGGAAATGTTCCATTTGGTAGCTCTGGAACATATAATGAAAAAAATGTTACAAAAATATTTGACTACGACTATGAAATACTACAGATGAATGTCGTCCTTGCTAGTCATAGTTAAGCAACATTAATTTGTATAAACTATTTCAACTAGGTGTGTGGATAAACTAACTTGGCTGATTATTACAAAATACGGATCATAATTATCTAATGTAATCATCGCAAACACAATACAACTTTAATATGGTGTAGTTTCAGATAACTCTCAAAAGAGTTTAACTTCAAAATCTTTTATGAGGAAAGACGACTGATATCCAGACCGCCACTACAACTATGGTGTCGGTAAAAGACTTGTTGGTTGGGTTTTATTGATTAGGAAATCTTGTTTTATGCTACTTTATCACAGTTCACTGCTAGTATAGAATACTAAAACAAATTTTTGGAGGGTATTAAACATTAAACATTTGGTTTACTTAAATTTCAAGTATACTAGTTAGTAATTTCGATTATTCAGTATTTGGGTAAATGTTCCCACCGAAACATATCAGAATTTAACTGAAGATGTTGGTTCAGTTAGCCGCTAGTTATTCTCATTTGTCTTTGCAAGTAGCAAAGAACAATAAGGCTCACGTGCATATATGGGTTGTAATATGAATATATCAAATGAGTAAAAGGTAAAACTGCCATAAGACATGTGGCTGGGAAAGTTTCACTGTCAGAGCTTTAATCTAGCTTTGGACCTTGCTTTAGCTAGTTGATAGACAGCGCTAATACTAAAGTCAAAGTTACTAACTAGCTAAGCTTCTTCACCCTAAGGCAGTCATTGCCAATGAACAGCACATCTTAGCTGTGCTTGTCAGGGAAATCGTTTACATGCCCCCTTGTCAGAATAGATTCAAAAAGTTAATCACCAACTCAGTAATGTTCATGTCATACAAATTTGTGTTTTTTTTAACATGGAAGGAGAAACCAAATAAACACAATTATCCTAATACTTTAATTTAGCTCAGTATGTTTGGAATAGTTTGGAATTTAACTAATTTATTAAAGTATCTTTTGGCTAATCAACATATATTTTCTACACAATAATATGAAGGCAAATTTACATAATTAAAAATGTAAGCAAAGTTTTACACCAGTTCCATTTGTTTTATCAGTGTATTAGTAAAGATAAATTTAGATATAGAAACTGAAACTCAAAGTAATTTGAATGTATGACTCCAAAGTTAATTAGTTAAACTCAAACATGAAAAAATGTCAAGCAAAAATATGGCTGGGGTTGAACGGTCAATATTCTCTATTAGGGATAACTATACCTTTTTATTAGTACTGGGTTTGCCTAAATTTCATTATGTTTGCTCAGTAAATTCTACCTTGTAAACGTGTCTTGCTGGGAACTGCAGGTTTGTTTGAATTAACGCTGTATCAGTAAAGCAAAATTAAATCTAGCTGTATGAACAAACAGGTTATCTCTGCCGCCTGCATCAAGGCCGTTGAATTAATAAAAGCACTAACTGAAACAACAAAACTGTTTTAGGGAAATGTGTCAGGCCCTTAAGTTGCTCATTCAACTAAAAATTCAAACATTAGTTCAGCCAGCTCAGTTACATTGACCTGAACCTAATAAACGGATTTAACCTAAACATTTTGATAAACTGTTTTGATAAGCAAAAATGCCTTTAATGTAAAAGCTATTTTCTTTATTTTGAATGTGTGATTTATGTAAAATAAACAAAAACATAATCAGAAACCTAATATTTATGACAGTTTTTATAACGAGGACGATTTCAGGAAAGAGAATGTTTGTGGCGCCTTCGCACACAGACTGATTAAAAATGAAAAAATACTATTTCCAGAAAACCTTTTTTGCATACAACAAGGATCTATAAACAGTAAAAACATTAATTATCCATCAGTTAGTAAAAAATGGCAAGCTTTTAACAACTCCAGTTTGCACTTTTCTTTTTAAAGTATTCAGAACAGGCATCCCGTTGTCACATGTGACAACGGGATAGCTTGTCTTGATAATCCAAGGCAAGCTATCTCGACAAGCCTTAAAAAAAAAAAAAAAAAAGATAGGGAAAGCTTGCTAGTATTCAATGGATTAAAAACTGGGAGTACCTTCATATACAATATATTTATCAATTGATTTATCAAGGGTGTAACGGTATCACATTTAGTACATACAACAGTTATGAAATCACAGTCCGGTTCGATTTCAGTTGCTTCAATTGAGAGAAACGAATGAAAAGTGGCCACAATAGAGATAACTGGAGATTTCTTGAGATTAATAAAGGATAGGCGGGTATTGCCACTGGACGGATAGAGGATACAACAATAAAACCACTTGAAAATGGTCACTGTTGTTGTTTAGGAAATTTTTAATAAGACTGTGTGGACATGTTAGAATAAAAAAAGGTTTAAATCACATCTAGACAACCCAGTGTACAAGGTGTACTTAAATGCACCCTACAAACGGAGCGGTTTCTGAGTCTAAGCTGTGGTTTGGTCAACCCCTCTTTCTCTGCTGTAGCTGCATGAGAAACCTTAATGTTCCCAAATAGAGTTTAGTGATAGATAGATAGATAGATAGATAGATAGATAGATAGATAGATAGATAGATAGATAGATAGATAGATAGATAGATAGATAGATAGATAGATAGATAGATAGATAGATAGATAGATAGATAGATAGAGGTCCTCTCTGTTTAGTTTTGATGTCACATTTTAAAGTTGCGCTTAGTTCTGTACATAAGCATTCTGCATGTGTTCAGGTATAAAAACGTATTCATTCAGTACATGTGCATGCCTAACCAACAGGGCTCTACCAGATTATTTCAGTACGATTTTGTATACTGTTGCACCTCTAGTAGTTACAAGTGGATGTTAAATATTTTATATATAGATCCATAATTTGTACATAATCAGATAAGCAGTGATTACATGCATAACAATTGTTTAGTTGTAAATGTACAGCACCAAATTTTTCCAATATTTAACCAGTATACACAGCAACATTTGGTACACTAAGCTAACTTAAATACCTGAGTTACTATTACAGTGTGTGCTCAAAGATGGCATAGCGAGTGGAGCTCAGGTTTCAAGAAGCTGGAAATGTCAATGAATGTTATTTACACAATCAATAATTACAATGAAGGCCAAGTCAGGTTTGTTTGTTGCAAAAGAGTAATTGAAATGCAATGAAAACCCACTATATCAAGTCTATCATATTGCTTTCTTTTCTTTCACACTTCCTCTCACACACAGATGTGTGCAACATTGCTGACTGGCCACATCCTCCAATGATGTGAGATAATGATATTTGGGTACACTGACAGTCCTGATTTACATTAGTCTCAACAGGAGATATTCCAGTCAAAATCCATTCAAAATGCAGCCAGAGCTTTTATGATTGAAGCTAATAGACAGTGTTACTGTTTAGGCATGAGTAAGAGTTTCCAAATGACAGCCACTGGTGTGAGCTGTGCCTCCAGCAGAATAGGTTGCACTTTGAGGTGTTATAGTGACATATCTCACCTTCTTTCCCAATCTGTCTGTCTCTGCCTATGAACCATTCAGCATCCTCAGCTTGCTGAGGTTAATTGTCATCAACTCAACTTCTTCAGCTTGCTCTCTGACCCTCTGTCAGCATGTGTCTGAGTCAGTCACTTCTGCTGACAGAGGGTGAGAAACTATTTTAGTTTATGAGTAATCAGGCCTTGCAGCACTCTGGAAGTAAAACTTTAAGATGCTCCTTGAAAATAATTAATGAACCACCAAGTCTCAGTGTAAACCTAAAAGAGGTTATTCTTTTACAAACAACACAAGATAATCAGGCTGTGGTAAATAAAAAACAAAACAAAATGTGAGATGTAATCTCCTAAAGGGAAATAGAATGGAATATATTTCTCAGTCTTGACCAAGAAGATTAGAGATTAATCGAGAAATTGGGTAGAGACCAGAATCGTCTGGTTTTAGCCATGCCTGGTGATCCATCATCCGGTCAATATATGCACCATACCATAGTGCTAACCAGGTTTTCAACATCAGTGAGGTGTTTAAAACTGAAGTGAGAGGCAAAACATAGAAGCTGTTTACGAGAATGCTGTGTTATTTCTAAAGCCATGTAGGCTGTTTATTTAGGTTCCTACAACAGGAAGCGAAATATCAGCAGGTGATGGTCATGTCACTCATTTGCCATTTTGAAATTTTGCAGTTTTGGTCGTTTTGTACGCAACTTTTTTGAGTTCAAAGCCACAAGATACAGATTTGTATCCGCTTGGAAACATTGAACAAACAAAACTGAACACAACAAAGTTGCTTTGTGTTCTTTTTTTTTTTTTTTGTTTACTTCAACATCTGCCATGAAACACAACGGATTTGGAAATGTTGGCAGATTTTGGAAATCTCAGAAAATAAAGTAAGGGTCTACATTCTGTATGGGATACACACAGTGATATTTGTACTTAGTACCAGTAACCTAGATAATGATCAACATCAGATGCTACAAAGAGTTTAAAATGTCAACAATTCATTTTGGAGTTGACATTTGGGATTTAAAAACTTTTTATTTTATCTTGTATTTTAACTTATTTTCCCATGCACAGTTATTTGGAGAAACGGTAACAACTGTGCTGACCCTCCATGTGAATCGGAGATACGTTGGTGTTCAGAACAGGACCAGAAATTGATGCACCTAGCCTGATTTCTGCCAGAGTTCTTTTTTTTTTTTTAAAAGCTATTTTTCAGCTCTAGTGGCCTTATTACTAATCCTGAGTATTTTTTGACAGCGAGTAGACTGGAAAAGGTGTGGAAAGAGTGGGGTAAGGGAGTGGAGAAAGTGTCAGCGGGCCAGGATTTGATCCCGCAACAGCCTGTGACGAGGACTGAGGCCTCTATACAGGGGTCGCGTGCTTAACCTCCTACGCCACCAGTGGTGCACCTTCGCCAGAGTTCTTGTTTCCAATGAGTTTTTGGGACAAATGATCATTCAGCACTGTGGCGACTTTCTCCTGACTTCTCCAGATAAATCGCCACATAAAACATCACTTCAATTCAAATCCAAGCTGCAGACTTTTAGCACTGTTTATTTGGCAGACTTGAGGTTGTGCATTGACTCCCAGGTTCGTGGTCACGTCAGTTCACACTTTTCTAGACATTTCTCAAATTCCGACATGGAAATTAATAAACGCCCTTGAGCCACAACCATAAACTTGTTATTAACTTGAATCATTTAAGCTAATGACAGAGGAAAGGCTACACTGTGTCAAAAAATGCACAAACTAACAGTTTTGAAACATCTTTAGCCTAGCACTGCTTTAACCATTCCTAGGATTTTTTTTTATTTTTTATTTTGATGTAATTCATTTTATAATTCATCGCTACTACCTGCTGGGAGAGTATAGATATTATAGTAATTTTGACTGGAATCCAAAAAAGGACCCAGCGTTGTGTAGCTGGGTCCTGAGACTGAGACTCCTCAAGGTTCCATTTTAGGGCAACTTTTATTCAAAATCTACATTCTCCCTCTAGCTCTGATTATCTAGTATTACAAACATCTCTTCCCATGCATTTGCTGATGATGTACAACTTTATATTACTATGTCTCCACATGATATAGGAATAATATTGACTTGGTGTTTCTATATCAATAACACAATGGGTCAGACATTTTATGAAGAAAATGCAATCTTGGAGAGCAGCACTAACTAAACTCAAAGAGGCTAAAGACTACTGAGGATGCAAGAAATTTTGGTGTCTTTACGTGCAAACCCATAGTGTACATTACCAAATATGCCTGCAACACTTAACAATAAAGAATTTCCTGTTGAAACAGGACACAGAAAAAATTATGCACATGCTTAATTTTCGGTAGGTTAAACAATTGTAATGGTGTGTATACTGGTCTATAAAATATAAAAGGCTTTTCATTTTTAATGGCAGCTATCCACCTGTTTTAAATTTAGATTTTCACATTTTAATTGTTCTGTTTTTTTATGTAATTTTCTTTACATCTGGTCTTTTGTTTTCCTGTAAAGCACTTTGAATTGCCTTGTTCGTGAATGGACCTATCCCAGCAGACCTGCATTGCCTTTATGCTTTGTTCTGTAAGAACTGAAAAATACTGTTGAAAATCATCCTTAGCCACAGCACTAATAAAACAATCTCCCCTTATAATATTGACAACCTCCAAAATCTGCATACCAGTCTTCTAAAAGTCAACAAACTGAGGAATATTTTAATGGTTCTGCATATAATCCTTTTAATCTTTTTAAATAACTGTATAATCTAAAGACCTGCTTGGACTGTCTTTACAATGTGAGAATGTTGTTTTAGGTAGGTTGTAATATATTTTTATGAAACAGACCAGAGGCCATATTTTCTGACTCTGAGCGCTTGTTCATTCAGTCTCCATCAAAGTGTTGCCTCTGGCGTAGTAGAGTGCTGATCTTGGCCTGGCATTTAGCAGACTGTAACTTACAGGGCCCAGTTTTTGAGCGTAGGATCTCCCATGATGTTTGATTCATCTGATTCAAACAGTCAAACAGACTAGTGGGCAGCAGCATACTTAAAAAACTTTATAATATCCAGGGCTATTAAAAACAAAAACAGATTCCTTCTGTTATTTCTTTGGTCACATCTAAATGTTTCAGATTATCAGCTAAATAATGTCACACACGAACCTGCATAACTACAAAAGGTATTTCATATCATGATTTCATTTTATTAGGGGAAAGTACTATACAAGCCAACTTGGTCTTAGGTGGAAAAAATGCACGCTTGTTAAATCATGAGTTAACTGAGCAATTACATTTGTTGGTTCAGTTTTAGTAACCACACATTGGCCTGATTACTGCATGACCTGTTTGTAAAAGTAACACATCGTGTCCTGATCTAAGGAAATTAAAAGAACATATGAGAAACAGTCTGGAATGAGTTACAATGCCCTTAAAGACTCTGGTGGCCCAGTGAGCCACATTGAGAAACATTTTTTTCTGAAACACATGGAACATTGTTAAAGTATTCTAGTGAAAGTTTAATCTGATTTATATGCTGCAGCATGACCTTAAACTGGCCATTCATGTTTAGTAATTAATCAGTTTCGCAAAGAAGAGTAGGCCAAAATTCCTCAGAGATGTGTAAGACTATTTCCTGATGGTAGTTGTTGAGCCAAGTGTAGTACAGCCCTTTATTTGCTTTAGGGGGAAATTACTCTTTCCACACAGGGCTAGGTTGATTTTGGAAAGCTTTTTCCATAGTAAATACAATTTTGTATTTACTCAGGTTATCTTTTGTCTTATTTAAAAATTTGTTTTTAAAGATCTGAAACAAGTTCGACAAAAAAGCAAAAACAGATTAAATTTGTTAGGGTGTGCATAGTTTTTTGACAGAATCAAAATACAACATACAGCTACTAGTATCTAAAATGAATGATAATCAGATCAGTGTGTAGTCTAACCAATAAATGGGTCTGACGGGGGGAAATGTGAATGTCTGTTCAACCATATATGCCATTTTCATATCTAACCTGAATGAGAGCAGAGGAGACAACATGAAAGTCACATGACACACATCATGTGATGCAAATATCAACTTATTTGCATGGATCTGCTGCTGTATAGCTGTGAATGGTGGGTGTGTTATGAGCTCCTCCTTCAGTTAGGAAACAGAGCCAGAGCAGTTTGGGGGAGGGGGCTGTGAGACTGTTTACAGTCTACTTGGTGTAATATCAGATAATGGCAGCGTGTGTGAGTGTAATCCATAAATGCAACTTCAGAGTGGCCTACATTATTCACAGGCACAGTTGAGCTGCTGCTGTCAAAGATCTTATTGCTACGAGCTGAGGTTAAACTGTGTGCTGATGGGTGGCAAAGCTCAGTCAGTGTGAAAACATTTGACACTATGCAGTTAAAGTCTGTAAACTTGTCATTCATGTTTTTGTCAGTAAAAGCCTGAGCTCAAAGCCTGATGTCTGAAGAAATTTACAACTACTAACCAAACTTCTCTGGATTGGCATCACTATATTCAATAGTTGAAAAAAGAACATAATAGCAGAGCTCCGCTTGCGAAACCATTCAAACCATTTGAACTTTTCCACATTTTTGTCACGCTACAGTAACAAACTTCAACATTTTATTTTGGGATTTTATGTGACAGATGAATATTGTGCATGGTTGGGTAGTGGAAGGAAAAGGATCATTTTCATAATTACAAGTAGAATTTTGAAACGTGTGCCTTGCATTTGTATTCAGGCCCGTTTACTGTGATGCCCATAAATAACATCTAGAGCTGCCGTCAGAGTTCCAAAAGAGAGAATCACATAAAATCTCAATAAAATACACAAACGTTTATGGTTCTGTGATTAATTTACAAGTCACTGGACAGAAAATTTGTCTAACCTGGATGGCATAAATTGTCTTCTTTCTACATATTCCGGTGTAGGACAAGTATGAATGATTACTGAATCCCTAGAATATTCAATATAGTAATTTATTACTCTAATATTGAGCAGACTGCAGGGAATAAATATGAATAGAAATCAAAACAATGAAGCACAAATTGATAAGGTTATAGACAACAGGTTTTATAAATGGCTCTGGCTCTTGGGACGTGGATGCTCTGTTGCTCTGGGTAACGTCACTTCCTGTTTGCTGTTGGTGAATTGTTTGGTGTGTGAAGGCTCTCATTTGATCTGATTTCTCTCTACTGTGATATCTCTTGTTCTAATACATAAGCATGTTAAAACACTTTCTGTTGCTACTTTTAATGTTTGGGGACTCTCCGTGTTTTACACGGTTTTTCTAGTAGTGGTAAACGGTCGCTGGCTTAGCTTTAGCTCCACCATGGCTACCCGTTCTACTGTTTCTCTCTCTGGGTCTCCTCCTATGGAAGCAAATCGTTACCATATTTCAGCAGAAATGCTTTTTCATTTTAAGAATGTGGCTGCATTGTTTGACTCATAAATGAAATTAGTAATCAATAATCCTATTTGCATTTTAATTTTCTTCTTCAAGACTGCTCATTCTTTCACTTAATTAAA